>CAUYRH010010791.1:0-26856 GCA_963574655.1 Perodicticus potto | reverse complement strand
TGTAGAGTATCAATGTCTTTATATAGTGATTAAGAAAATGCCATGAAGGCTATCTCTCACAGTACGATCAAAATGTTTCTGATTGTATATGAAGCACATTCTGCCCTATGATTGCACCAATGTACACAATTATGATTTAATACAATTATTTAAAAAATACGATATTCAGGAGACATGGAATATAATATGTGTAAGCAGAGGGCCGACACTTTCACTTTGAGGCATGAGAATGAGCAGATTTTGGTATAGGTAAATTTCTGGAACTAATCCCCTGAGGATACAAGGGATGACTGAAACACCCTACACATTATGTTAATATATCATTTCCCCTCAAAAATGAATATAACTCTAAACCTCTAATTACCCAAACAAAGAGGATAGTTTGAGTTAGAATTCAACTAAAAGTTCTCTTTGAAGTGAGGTTCTCAAAGTAGAAAATGTATTATGGAACGAAATGAACTTAGGAATAACAGGAGTCCATTTCCCAAATAGTTCACGTTCTCATTAGCACCTCTAGTCAACAAAGTTTTGTTGAGTGCCCCTTCCATGATCCCGACATGTATAAACTACATAGACAAAACAAAGTAGAGATCAGACAAAGCCCTGCCCAGTCTGAAATGATGGTGCGCATACGATGCTGCTTGCCTAGTTGCTAGTGTAAATACTTTGCACTCAGCTTAGAAGGCCCTTACAATACTTTTTACCATCCAATCCCTAGTCATGTATTATAATCCTCCTAACTATCACTTCCTCTGAAAAGTCTTCTTATAGCACCATCCCATAATAACTTTGGGGCAAATATATTTAAAACTGTGATGTTAATTATCTTCTTACATGTATATTATCTTATATCTCCCATTATATAGAAAGGTCTATAAGGATAAAGACTCTACTTCGAATGTCTTTAATTAACCTCCTCCTAATATAGGAGATTAGAGAAATATTCTTCAGAAAAATGGAGAACCATAGGCAATGTAAGTGTCAACATTTATAAAAAGTAAATAAGGCAACAGAAGCATTTATTAATGATGTGGCTAATTGTAGATGGTCTGGTTTGGGGTAAAGGACACTTGAATTCTCATGCAGAAATCAGTTGAAGGAGCGAGTTACAACCACCACAAGCTCCAGATATACTATGCATAAAATTCAAATAAAGCTAGTTTTCTTGGCTGTTAGCAGGAATTGAGGAAGCCAAAATAATACTAATGAACTCTAAAATCAGGGTACCTGCTTGGCACTCTATTCTCCATTAGATTCATTGAAATGTTCTAGTTCTGACATTTTAACAATTCTGCCATGTGCCTGTGGCTTAGAGAAGTCTCTAATCTTGGCAAATATTAAAACGAAAGGTCACTGGAGCCCCAGGAGGAATTCTGCTCTAGAAGTCAATTAGCATAGGTCCTACACATGACCCTATGTGTTCAGCTACTATTCTATTTAAAGCTACTATTCTATTCTTTTTAATATTTTCCTGACACCAAATTATTTTTTCTTTAGTATAATATCATGACTTTAAAAAGAATTTAGCTGTAACATCAGGATCACCCAGCAAAAAATTAATTCCAGGGATAAATCACTGATTCAAGGATAAAAACAAACCTTCCTGTGATGGTGCCCTACAGAACTTCCTTTCTCCGTCATAGGTGAGATCCTGAATGAAGTACACTGACATGCTTTTGAAAGGCAATGTGGTGCTGGCCTCAGTGCTGAAACACATATGACCCTTTTCTCCCACCAACCAAGAGGAAAGAAGCGCCAGGAAGAGTCATATCTAAGGGTATGGTAGATAGAGCTGGTGTTTGAAAAACAATCAAGTTAGGTTCAATTTCAACTCTCATCTTCTGTATCTTCAATGACCTGCAACTCCACCTCACAAATATCTAACAATGCTCCCTCCCCAGCCCCGTTTGTTCTCCCATCCTCCGTGTGTTTGAAAGTGTCTATGTCACTTCTCCCTAGAGTACACCCAGTGCTATTTATTCTTTCAACATTCATTTTGTTGCTAGTATTTGTTTATTGCTCTGTTGAATGCTATGGGGGTATAATTCTCTCAGACACTAGTGTAGGGTAGTGAGAGTCAGGAGACTAGGAAGAAAGCAGTATCCATGGCTCACTGACTACTGAACAGACCAGACTATGACCATATAGTTTCATTGACATCTATTACATCGATGAATGATACAATTACTATCATCCCTATAGTTTAAGATGTAAAAGCTAAGAAGAAGTTAAATGATGCTTTTCGAGGTCATATATTTGTTACTGGTGGGCTGACTTCAAACTTTCTGCTCTTTCCACTGCATCATATGTTTACATGTAATTATAACCAATGGCTTAAAAAATAAAACAGTAAAATTTATAAACGAAAATAGAGATGAGAGGAGCAAAAGCCAGGTAGTTTCTTTTGTCATAGCCACATCCCTCCTGTGTAATATAATGTTTTTGTAGAACTGAGACTTAATATACATTTGCTGATTATAATCTCCGGCTCAAAGTGGCAGGAAAATAATTTTAAAGAAATCGTGGGTGTGTAGGAAGTAGAATGTGAGATTGGCTTTAAAGAATAAGATTTAGGTATGCAGATATTAGGAATTAAGTGATGAAAAGTTATCTCCTGGCACATGGAAGTGGAATGATGTGAAACACTGAAGCAGGAAATACCAGAGAGCTTTTGAAGTCATGAATAGTCAAGTTTGACTTAATCAAATCCTTGAAAGGTCGAAAACAATTCTAATGTTAGAATTTCCGATGTTAGACTACTTGTATAAAACTTGGGAGAACAATATTTTTAGGGTTGGACTTATTCTATTTTACCTGTAACCTCTCCATTTATGGAATTTCACCACTAAGTCTACCTCTAGGGAGTCCCTACCCCCACAGTTCTCACTAAAGTTCTCCTGGGTGACCTGAGGTAGCCATGCAAAGGGACCAGGTACAAGGGAGGTATTTCTTTGAAGTGTGTGTTCATCTTAAAAATTCCAATACATTTCACATTTATTCATGTTTGGTTTAGTATAAAAATGTTTACCAAGATTACTGAACAAGATAGCACTGCTGGGAAAATGGACTGTCCGTACCTGTGGCTCCTATGTTCTGTGGGACGCTGCCGCTGATATGCACTCTCTACTTAAAGCTTTTCTTTATAGGGTATTAACTTGACATATTTTCCTTTTCTTTTCAGTGAAAAAAAAAATCCCTCAGAATCTTCTCACCCAAGGGAAGGGAACAAATGATAACAGTGACCGAAAACAAGATGCTTTTAATGTGAAGAGCTGAGTTCGGTAGTTTATTTTTTGGCTAAACATTATAATGTACCAGGCATGTAAATGGCACTTTCTAAAATGAATTACTGGATTAATGATTCAATCAAAAATACGTTTTACTTCCTTCCACCTTTAAAGTCATTTTGAGCATCTACGCTGTGGCAAACACTGGTGTAGATACAGAAGACGTTTTCCTTGTCCTTGAGGACTTGAATAAAACACAGAAGACAACAGGGATAAATATGACCCATGACATGAAGGAAATGGAAGAGGATGACCTGGTTGGGGGGGGATTCCAGAACAGGGAGGAATCACTTCACAAAATGCTCATGCTACCCTTAAAACTATCAGGTTGCTAGAAATAGGATCCTCTCCATTTTAAGATGAAATGACTGAGGTTTAGAGAAACGAGTTAATTTGTCCTGGATCAGAAACCTAAAAGGTAATAGATCCGTAACTAAAAACAGCAATCTGCCTTCCTTCTCATCACTCTACACTACCTCAAATTGCTAATTTTAATACTATCAGAATACAGCAATAAGTTATACCTGCTCCCTTCTAATTAAAAGATTCAATGTTGATCATCTAATTTGTGAATTTTAAATCAGAAAAGCTTATTTATGGAGGGATAATCTTAACCTTTAAAATTAAGCATTAGGATTCTGGGACGTAAGCCGTCTTCCTCTCCTCCAGATTCTACATCATCCCAGTTTGCTACCAGAAAGAACAGTTATTCTATAAATAGACTGACATTGGCACACATTGAGATTGTGAAATCCAACCCCTATTGTCCCTTCTGCACATTGGCACCGAGCCTCCCTTTTGAGACCAGGTATAGACATTTCCCTAACTGTCCATTTCAAAGGGAAGAACCCATCTCAACAGCATTAATCAATGTGCCCATTCTCACACAGCTGAAAACTGGTGGATACAGGTGCTAAGCAGGTCTTTGTCAATCTGTCTCTTGTTCCTTCCACTCCAGCATGGTTCATTATATTTTTCTATTCTGTTTGCCTTTGCAGTTATAGCTAGAGGTCTTAGGTACTTTCTGTCTGAGAACCCAGACATCCCTGTCACCACTACTTCTTTTACATAAAACCCTTTTAATTCTATGAGAGAAAAAGATAATCCTCAAAAAATGGCTCCGTTTTTTGCCATCTGATGCTTTGCCCCTGAACTTCACTATCTTTAGATGAAGCCACAGCATATCGATGGCTGTGCAAGCCCTGAGGGGTTAGAAGTAACATTTCCAACCTTTCCAAACGATACTCTTTTGAAGATGTACAGAAACAGCTCACCATGGCTCATATTTTGACTTTGTTTCCAAGAGTCTGTGTATAATGGTGTCTGAATTTGAAGATTTGTTTATATGACCTAAGCCTACTTATATAAACCATTGACCATCTGTAGATGAGTTTTCAAGGTATCAGCTGAAGGTGAACACATAATTTTATCACTCATGTCATAATAAAGGATGGACTCTTGCAAAGCACATTTTAATTTTTAAAAAATAAACTTTACTGATATTTTCTATATAATATTTCCTTGGTGGAGGAAAGTTACTCTATTACTTTAATTTTCATATACTATTTTTAGCTCTTAAAATAAACAATAAATGGCAAAAAATGAGATTCATAATGAAGTACAAACACAAAGAGTGCTCTAAAATATTTATCTGCAGTGAGGTGTCATTTGGTAGTATCGGAATATGAAGAAATGAACAAATTTACTATAATATGATTCTTTGTTCATTTTTATTTAAAAGTTCAATTATGGGTAATGGAAAAGAACTTGAAAAAGTCTATACATTTTTTTTCTCCTGCTCTATTTTCCTAAAAGCTAATCTTCAAAATGTAGCAATGACAAATACTTAGCACTTCATAGTAACTTCATGTTTTTGGAGCTAATATTTATTGCTCTATTTACAAAGAATCCCAAGGGTTAATTTTTTATAAATAATCATGGTTCCCTCATGACATTGTTGGGGAGAATAAATAAACCAGGAAATATAGAGCACTTAACCAGTGGCTACTGTGAAGATTGGGAGAAAAAAGTGGCTGGTACTTGGTAAGTGGTTGGTAAGCCCTGGGGTTTATTCCCATGTGCAGTGATGAGCAGAGGGCAATGATAATATGTCCCAGCTTTGTTGTAGGTGATTTAATACCAGTATGTGATGATCAGATTGATTATCAGTTTTCAAGCTCCATAACATCTTACTTCTGTCACAGATTTTGAAACCTTGTGTACACCATGGCCTATTTTTAATTATTCAGTTGAACAATTTCTTGGCTCATATGTAGTTACTCTTCTTCTCTGTGTCCACTGTGGTCAGCCCTAATCAAACAAAGCATTTTCTAGCTGAGTGTAGAAACCCTGGGTGGCGCCTGTGACTCAAAGGAGTAGGGCGCCGGCCCCATATGCCAGAGGTGGCAGGTTCAAACCCAGCCCTGGCCAAAAACTGCAAAAAAATAAAGAAAGTCTCAAGACCCTTTTTAACATACACACAGAATACCACTTGTTAAATCATCTTAGTCAGCACAAGAGATGTAACCCATTTATCATTCTTCTCCTGGAAACAAAACCTAATGGCATCATTCTGAGCTGTAGTTTAAGTAGAGAGTTAAGATATAGGAGAGATTAAAGAGTCAGGAAGAAAACAGGGACTGATGTTCCTTTTACAATCTGGTAAGCCCATTCCTTGACATAAACACTCATTCTTTATTACACCTGCATGGTGATTTATACCACATAAATGATACCATTTGGAAAATTGTCAATAAGAGACTCCAGTAATATCCAGATTCATGCAAGTACTTCTGCAAACATGACAGTGGCATTTATCCTTCAAATGATTGGGAAGAAAAGAATATAGAGAATGACAACCCATAAATTCTTTTAACATCCAGAGAAATATTAATATTGCTGCACCTCTGCTCTCACTTACCAGAAAGGTAAACTTCAATGCAGAATTTACAGAGGAAAAAGGAAAATGCATCAATGTAAAGTTGACACTGAGGTCAATGAAATGTGGATTGTTCTTAACATGTGATCCTCTGAAGACTATGCAAAGGGGAACATTTCCCCACTGCATCCTTCTAAGAAGGGAAATGGCTCCAAATTAATACAAAATGTGTCCAAGAGTGAAATGAAAGTACAGAGTGATGGAAATGTCTTTATTACCCTGCCCTGGATTATCTCTCCTATGACTCTACTCAATGCAGCATCACCCTCTGCAGCTCAACCACATCTGGACTCTTTTTGTACAACTCTGACCCTCTGGCCAATCTTGATTAGACCACAAGGGGAATTTGGCTCACTTGACTCTCTTGTGATAATCTTTAATTGGGATTTAGGGAATTTGTGAGAGGAAGATTGCATATGTTAAATTTAAATTATAACCATTTTGGATCTTTGAGGAAGCATTCATTTTATACCATTGCATTGTTATAACAGCAGTGAAAATGAGTCTATAAGGAGAAAGAATCAGATTGGCTAAAACAAGTGCAGACAAGGCATGAATAGGATCAGTCTTTCAAGGTTTCTATCTCTTTTTTTTTTTTTTTTTTGAGACAGGCCTCAAGCTGTCACCCTGGATAGAGTGCTGTGGCATCACAGCTCACAGCAACCTCCAAATCCTGGGCTCATGCGAGTCTCCTGCCTCTGCCTCCCAAGTATCTGGGACTACAGGTGCCTGCCACAACACCTGGCCATTTTTTTGGTTGCAGCCGTCATTGTTGTTTGGCGGGCCTGGGCTGGATTTGAACCCACCAGCTCGGGTGTACGTGGCTGGTGCCTTAGCCCATTGAGCCACAGGCGCCGAGCCTCAAGGTTTCTCTTTATTTGTTTATTTATTTATTTGGTGGTGGTGTCGTTTGATTTTAAGCATTCGGTCTCTTTTGGTGTGGATTCTTGGTCACCTTGACCAATCAGAGTGAAGCTGACCAGAGAGAACAAAAGCCTGTTAAAGCCATAATTTGATCTACTAAGGCTTTAAGGACTTGTTTGCCTTTTTATTCTTTTAGCATAAAGAAATAGTATTTAATTGGCTGAACTCTAGCAGAATATTGAACACTTAACTTTTCAAAAAAGTCCCACCATAACCCTTGAACTTGTTGGCCTTTAGAAATCAGAAACAATAGTATTTCAACTTTATAGGAAAGATTTTCTTTTTCAGATTAATATAAGGGTGCAAACAATTAGGTTACAATATTTTCATCTGAGAGAAAAATACAATTGAATTCAAGAGTAGAAGGGAGGAAGGAGGAAAAGAGGAGAGGGCAGGAGGGGGAAAGTGGTAAGCTATCCCCTAATGGGTACAGTGTAGGCACATATGACACACCTCGTGGGTGAACAGCTCAACCTTAACTTGGACTTTACCTAACAAATACAAACAATTGTTTGCCTTTTTATAGAACTTCTTCATTGGTGGTTGTGGCCTTGCTTTGTTCTTACTACTAAGAGTCATTGTTTTTCTCCCCATCTCCAGCCCTTGGACTTTAAGTTTATTCCCCCAAAGAGAAAGGTTCCTCAAAGCTCAATTACCATGTCAGGGCAGCTTCCACAAGTTTCTGAATGGAAGGGTTATCCCCTAAGCTGATATTCTTTTCTGAATCTACAGGCTATCAGTCCAATCTTTCTAGCCAACGTGAAGAATGGGCCCAAGATGCACATATATGCTTTCCATGAGGCTGCCTTCCTTAGGCCTCCACTTCTTGGTCATGCCTGTTACCTTTTAGGGAATACTATGAGTAATGCTTAGAATGACTGTAAGTTTTATAAGCATGCACGCATGTGTTAGATGTGTGTACACATGTATACAAATACATTTCATGAGTGAGAAGTGAATTCTCACAGCAGTTAAGCAATGGTAAAAATACAAGTAGCTGGTAAGTAGCCAAAATAAAAATTTAAATGAGGACTATCTGATTCCAGATTTCAGAATTCTCTGCAATGCACCAAATTACCAAACTGTCTTGTCCATCTTTTTCTTGACAAGCCAGTATCCTCAGATCCCTTGCTTAACCATGTCTATGACAAGTCAAGTAAATGGACCTTACTCAATGCCCACACATGCCACGTTTCCTTGAGTAGTTTCCCCAAGTCAATGCAAAGTGCTATCAGCTCCCACTCTGACATGCCTGGACATGTGAGCTCTTCTCTGGTGCAGAAAGGTTAAAGACAAGTGCCTGCTAGATTTCACACTAATACATATGCAATATAGAATAGTGTGATTTTTAGGTTTACTTTCTCACCTTAACAACTCAATTTTCTCCAATTCTATTTTACCAAAGAATCCTCCAGTGCCAATGAATAACATGCTTTATAAACATCCTTGATGTGAAATTAGGGAACAGGGTATCTCAGAGTCTGAACACAGGATCTGAAAGCAGTGTTCAAGATAGAGATAATGGAAAATAAATCACTAGATTTCTCCCTCCAGGTTTTCATGTTCTTTCCAATTCAAAAGAAAGTAATAATCACAGTAAGTACTTTCCATAAGACAGGTCCTCTCCCAAGCACCCTACGTAGATCAACTGGTAGTAATGCTCACAAGTCCTCTACCCAGCACTTACCTCAGGCAAACCTAGGAGAAAACTGACATTCATAGAGGATAAGAAAGTTAACATCACCAATGATGTTACCAATGATGGGACCAAAGCTGTATATCATATCAAAGGTGGCAAAGCATACATTCTTACCACCATGCTATTTCTCCCAAACTGAGGTTCACAGTTTCCACAAACCATCTCAACTTCTATGGTTCTACTCCCAGTCTTATCTTCCAAGACATAATCAGGGGATGGCATTTCTTGCTGGCTTCAACCTTATAATTCTTTTGGGAATAGACGAATTATAAGAAATGAGAATGAAAGTGGAGAATAAGGTGAGGCCAAAAGCAGACCCATGTAATAGCAGGAAGATTGTAGCTTCTCAGCCACGCCCCTGTCTTTAAGAAGGGATATAATAAACTTGTAGTTAATAACTGAGTTTCGGCTTCCTGCTCTCCTTCCTCTAGGCTACCAGTTTCTATAATACTTTGTAGCAAATATTTTCTCTTCTTTTCTCCTCAAAACTTGTTGATGTTCAATTCAACCTGTATCTCTTATCTTTGCTATTCTCAGTGTGGTCCTTGGACTAGCAGAACTAGCATCACCTGATATAAATGCATAACATCATCCCCAAATCAGTACTATGAAGTAAGAATCTGAAATTGAACAAGATCCTCTCATGATTCAATGAACAGTAAGTTTCTGTGCATTGTTCAAAGATCTAATCCCACCCATGGTTCATACTTACCATGCCTCTCCCTTGTTTATGAACTCTGGTACTCTCACTTTCTCCTCTCCCTTCTTTTTTTATCTCTTGAAAAACAGTATCAGAGGCAGGGGAGCAGATGACTTATATTTTTATATGACTTCATCACACTTACTCAGATTGCTGGGATTTGTGATCAGGAGAAATCTTCAGGACATTGCAGAATTCTTATTCTGAGTGAAATTATCTCTTTTCTAGATCTTGAGAAATGAAGATTCAGCATCTGTCCTCTTCCGTCCATTTTAAAGCCTTCACATTTACCCGCAGAATGTTTTCTCAGACACTCAATATAACTTGTTCCAGGTGCATGGCCAGAGCATCTATTCTTTCTCCAACCTAAGTTGTTATTAAGGACAGCTGCATGCCAATTTATCCTCCCAACACCCCTTACCATTAAGTCATTTCCTCATTTCTACTTCCCTCCAGACTATAAACTGATTTAACTAATTCCACAGCCTGCAGCCACTGTTGAGATCCACCCTGCTACCCCTTAGTGGCTGCAGTGGCTCCCTCCAACTGCTCTATAATTTAGAGGACAGGTGAAGCCAGATTTAGAATCAATAGGAAACCTCTCCACTTGCTCCCATCCTACACCCTCCCTCTTCCTCAAATTCCTGAAGTGATTTCCAAACAGCTGCTTACAAGAAAGTTTATGTGGTTATCTTGAGCTCAGTCCCAGGTTGGTGATAATAAAGAACATTTACTAGAAAGCTTATTTGTGTGTGTGTATGTTTATGACTCCAGAAGCTCTTATTTCATTATTGCCTACATAGAACTCGAGATCTGTTGGGAATGATAAAGGATCACTCTCATTAAAAACACCAATTTACCTCCCATCTATCCATTCCTTCAAATTTTATTAGTATAAGTATGATAAACAGAAACCAGTGGGAGGAAAAAAAGGCTACCTCTATTTAAGACGTGAGGACAGAAAACTCATCATCTCTTTCTCTTAGAGTGTGGGATGGAGAACTGAGAAGGTAGCATTCGGCAGATACGTAAAACCTGCATCATATTCCTTTAAGATGATATTAGCATTTGGCAGGGTCACCCAGCACCGAACTTTTTGTCCAGTTGAAAATTAGGGGTTTCTTTCTGTGAAGGTTTATCTCCTTGAGATGAAAAATTATGAAAAAGGGAAAAGAAAAGCAAGCCAGAAAGACAACTGACAAATTGGCTGATTAATTTCTAAAGAGGCCATGGCATAAGAAAGGAGGGCAGTAGCCCTCTGGAAAGCATCTTGTGCAAATAAAATAGATGCTATTTTGGTATGGAAAAATGCACCACTTCCCAGCTTCTATTACTTCAGTCAAAGTGGAACAGAGTTCCTCGTACATGTTTAAGAGTAAATATCAGTCTTCTCCTGCCTTATCTTTTGCTAATTCCAAGCAGAATTTTGCCAGTTCTCCTTCATAAAGTAAAAAAAGAAAGACAATTCTCAGTTGTATTGCTTTCATAATTGATTTGGTAAGAAAATTCTTCTTACCAAATAAAAAGAGAAACCAGATTACCCCGGATAATTTCCCCAGCTCCTCTACAGGGGGCACTCTGAGCTGCACATCAATGTAACTTTTTCCCTTTTATTTTTCCACACTTCAGTTATAACTAACTTGATTACACTGACAAAAATCTAATTTAAACTGAGTCCTGAGGCTGGTAAACTAAAACAAGCAAACAAACACATCAATGGAGAAAATGCCTTCAGGTAAGGCTGGATCTGGAGTTCAACACAATTATCAGGAATCTCTTTCTTCCTAACACTTGCCTCTGTGGTCCATGCTTAGACAGTGAAACGTGTATGTTGGAAATTGGAAATTTCAGGGTTATACAAATTTTATACCTATGGAGTATTCTGGCCATCAATAAAATGAGGACAATAATATAAACCACAGGGAGGTCTATGGGAACAATACTTAGGATATAGTCTATAACACACTCACAACTTAAGCACATTATAAATTAAAAAATATATGTACAAGTATATATATATGTTTATATATACATACACACATACATATATATAATACAAGGTCAGACAATTAAATTTGCAAACTCATCCTGGAAAAAGTGCTACATTGCTGACTACTACTCTGCTCGCCTTTGAAATACTCCCCTTGGGAAGCTCTGCACTGATGCCACTGCCTAGTCCACCCTTCAAAGCAATCTTGGAACTCTTCCTGGACTGGCCCTAAGAGCTGTCACTGTATGAAGGTCTGACAATGAAGTTCACAAACTTGCCGTGTTCCTTATGATAACAGAGTGAAATGACTGCCACCACAAACATGCACTTGCAAAACGTCCTTCCTCAAACCAAGTAGAAATGTAAAGATTGTAATTTTTAAATGTACAACTCAAGGTCACAGGGAAATATGCAGAAACACATTTAATAAACATATGCAAATAGCAGAACAGATGCAGATTCTTCCCAGCAGTTTTCCCTCTGCTTCTGGCCTCTGGAAATCTATGATATTTAGTTTGAATATCAGGAGTTGGAGGCATGTAGGAGTAAGAAAGGGAGGTGGGGAGAAGTCAGCGATCCCTGGGCAAGTCTAGCAGAATTTGCCTTTTTTTTCTACGAGTGGTGCAGTGGAGAAACAACACACTGCATTATCTGCTAAAGACATGAAACTCAGAAATCAAAATAACTATTTCAATTGTCAAAATCTTGGTAGGAGGGAAAAAAGGCAAAAATTCTATGCTCTAAACATTCTTTTCTAATTAAGAACATTACCACAGAGGAGCGTCTTTATCTTGGATCTTTCATTAGCCTATTACTGCAAGTAGATATTTCTAAAATGCAATATCATTGGAATATACAACCCAAGAAATGAACAAGAATTATTGAAAAAAAAATCTAACATAGAAATGAAGAATAGAGCAATAACAGTTCTTAAAAAAAGAAAAAGTATTAAAGGGAAGCATTTTGAATTTAAAACCCTGATTTGGGCAACCCTGTAATGAACAAGTCTTGAGCCTATTTTTACTTGATGGAGATAACATTTAAGGGTAGCTCTGAGTGTATACTGTCAGCGTTTATGGAAGTAGAGGGGCTATAGATAAAACAGAAAAACATGTCTTTGCTCTACTTTTTAATTTAATAATGTACCACCAGTAATTTATCTCATGTATTGTGTCCATACACAATATAGGAGTGAATATAGATTAGTGGTGAGATATATACACTTTGGAGTCAGATCAAACTGATTTTGAGAAGTAGGTCCCATCATTTTCTGGTTGTGAATCCTTGGGTGAACTCCCTCTCAATTTAACATTTTTCATCTATGAAACTGAAATAACTCCAGCACTTCTTATTATAAGGTTACATGAGAAAATATATAATGTCTTTAGCATCATGGCTGGCACATAAAATCCACTTGATAAATGTTGGTGATGACATTGGTGTTGATAGTCATGATGGGAATGATGGTGATGATGCCAGATATAGCATTCACAGTAAGACCTATCCCCTTAAGAAAACGTTTTTGGAGGAATGAGAACTTTTGGAGATGCTAGGAATGCTCTTTAAGATCTTAAAATAGTTAAGACATTATTAAAAAGTCATCTAAAATCCAACAAAATCATTCACGGCAGGTTGTAGAGGCACTGAATTCTAGGATCAGCCAATGTTAAGAATAAAAGGAAGTAAAGCCAAGTATCTTCATATTGTTAGTGTGGAAATAGAGTCCCAACCTACTCAGCGGCATCTACGACTCTAGACTCCTGGCCCAGTACTCTTTGAAATATAAGTCACTGAGAACCCTACAATTGCCCACATTACTTCCAAAACACTGTGACAAACTCTCTAAGAAATGGACTTCATAGAGTTAGCACCACAGGGACATGAGTGGAATCAGTACTAATAGAAATAGTGTGAAATATGACCAAGACATGAATAGACAATAAATAATCTGGTGTTTTTCCTGCCTTGTCCCAAGAACAAGAATCACGTTGCTAAAGACACTAGCCAGAGGCCCGAAGAGCATATGCTTTTCCTGGGTTATTTACAAAGCAAGACTAATATGTCAGGGGATGCCTACACCAATGACAACATAAACATTTTATAAGGCACATTTTAAAAACTCACCTTTCCAAGACACTTCCCTGCTGTAGAGGGGGAATGTCAGCTAATAACAGTAGGAAAAACAGTAGTGTTCACAAATTGACATCTTATATCCACCAATATAAGAGAGAAGTCAGACGAGGATCATCCAAAGGAATAGAAAGGGATGATGAAAGTTAAAGTGGGAAAGGCGATCCTTTGGCACTGCTTCACATGTGCTTTCAACCGTAATGCACACTGTGATGGGGTGGCCACGTTACAAAGGCCCTGGGCTGCAGCAGCCCGGGGCTAGTCAGGATTTTAAATACATCTCTGTACTCTCCTAAGTGTGTAGCAGTCCTGGACAACTTCATCTACAATAGCAACTTGGAGATAGAATTTTGCCATTCCTATAAGATGTCTGGGCAGAAATGGCTGGACTAGTCAAGGGTATCTGACAGTATTTGCAGTGAGCTGCTGGTGAGCTGTGTCGTCGACACTGAATGATGCCTTTTCCCAAGACTCCAGAAAGAGTGGTGGCGGCAGTTTCTTAACTTCTGATAAACATATTCCAAACCTTATGCTCTGCAGAAAAGATAGGACATGTGTCTAATATGTACATATTCAACGACTTGTCCTTTCCCTCTCGCCTGAGCACCTGCTCCATCACTCTAATAGCTCCGTCCTATTAGCCCCATGATAAAGGAGCACATAGACTGTCTAAGGCTGCTCCTCTGTCAACTGTGAATTTCTCTGGCACTTGACAAAGCGCATCAGTGAGATTCTGCTCACCTCCGTAGGTCTCCCTTCCCGCTTGAATGCACACCCACAAACCTAAACAGTGTTAAAGGATATTGATGAAGTGGATGACTTTCCAAGAATGATGTCCCAGGAGGAAAATAGAAATAAACATAGTAAGCAAGCAGGAAATGTCAGCAGACCTTAGAGAAACTGTTCAAACACAGCATAGCACTGAGACGGACATCAAAACTAATGGAGTGTTTATGAAGGGATGTGTGTTTGCCCAACAAGATGGGTTGGAAATGAAGTAGGAAGCCAGGTAGAAGGGCTGTGTGTGTTATTTAGGAGCTGATAGCATGGTGGAGGAATACAATTCACAAGCTGTCAGTGTCCAAAAAAAGGTGAGAAGGTGAGTTGAAGATGGAGTGACCACTTGATATTTTTGTGTGCCCTCCATTCACTTCCCAATCTCACTATATCCCCTCATCTTTCTTGGTAAACTACCTCTTCACTACTTTTTTAGCATGGTGTTGAGATGGAAAGACACCGATCCCACCTGATAATTAGGCATAACAATGTCCCTCAGAAATGGTCAATGAAAATGCCACATACTCCTGGATGTAGTGATGGATTTAGTCATAGAAGCCAGGCCAGAACAAGCTGAATCACTGAGACACAAATATAGATCTTTAATTGCAACTCTTGGAAATAGAATATCACTTTCTGCTGTATTAAATAAAGGTCCTTTGGGAATCAGAGGCCAAGATAGGATTAGATAGACATATATATATATATTATATTATATACAAAATTATATTTCATATCTCTCTGTGTGTATATATAGGGGTATATATATACATACATATATATATATGTATATATGGCCATAGTGATAGATTTAGTCATAACCCAGGCCAGAACAAGATATATACATATATGTGTGTGTGTGTATACATATATATACACACACACACACACACACACACACATATATATATATATGGAGAGAGAGAGAGAGAAAGGGGAGAAGAATACTTCTGAGAACTAAAGGAGAAGAGAGGAGCTGGGAAGGCTGAGTGATAGGATTCTTTCTACTTTGCTTGTGTAGACTGCTCTGGAATAAGGATGGCCTTAGGATATTTAGAAGCTCCTTTGTCTAACTGAGAGGGTCTACTAGGTCAATAGTCCCCAACCTTTTTGGCACTAGGGACTGGTTTTATGGAAGAGGATCTAGACTGGTTGGTTAGTAGTCCCCAATCTTTTTGGAAACAGGGGTTGGTTTTATGGAAGACAATTATTCCAAAGACCCAGGTGAGGGGATGATTTCAGGATGATTCAAGTGCACTACATTTATTGTGCACTTTCTGTTATTTTGACATTTTAATATATAAGGAAATAATTACACAACTCACCATAATGCAGAATCGGTGGGAGCCCTGAGCTTGTTTTCCTGCAAGTATATGATCTCATCTGGGGGGTGATGGGAGGAGACCCATGAATCTTTGCTCCCTCACCCACTACTCCCCTCCTGTGGACTGTCAGGCCTGGTGTTTACCAGTCCACAGAATGCTGGTCCCTGGCCTGGGGGTTGGCAACCACAGAACTAGAGGATCAACTTAAACTTTTCAAAGGTTGAAACAAAGGATCTTATGGCTATAACTTTGATTTGCTTTTTGGCCAACCCTCATTTCACTTGACAAATCTTTTACTTTCTGAGAAGACTAAAGATAGTTTTCCAACCAGGCAAGCCCTTCTTGTACAGCCTCTAATTGCTATTTGCAAACCAAAGAGTTTCTGCGTTAGTTCATTGCTCTGTTTCTCTTCCTAGCTTTTCACAGGCTGCAAAATGAAGCCAACTGGAACTTGATACAATCTGCCTCTCTCCAAGGCTCACAAGTTTATTATATAAATGATTTATCCTTTAATGTAGCGAAATGCATATATTTGTTCTAGATAGTATTTTATGACATAAAGTGCTTTTAAATAAATTCTTTGTTTTTTAAATAGATGAGGCAGTAGTTATCATTCTTATTTTAAGATTTAGAAATGTGATGATCAGAAAAATTTAGTAACTTTTGAATTTCATGTATTTAGTAAATGTAAGGCCTACAATAAAACTTCAAATCTAGATATAGCAGAGGTAGCTTTTATATACTTTATAGATCAATGAATTTTCCCTAGAGTCATTTTTTCTAAATTAGCAGCTGAAAGAGGTTCAAAAATTGGGAGAATAAATAATACATAATGTTTTTTACAAGCCTAAATATCCTCTGGATAAGGTTAGAGAGTGTTTTTTTCAGTTTTCCTGAGGTCTCAGTTGTGACCTGTTTGGAAAAAAAGCCAACTAGACAAATACAGAAAATCTGCCCCTAGCACTAAAAGTATCTCAAAATTCTAAGGTTAGAGTTACCAGGAGAGAAGAAATTAATCTCTGGTCCTCCAGGCATTTATTACTGAAACAAGAACATTTGAATACTGTCTTTAGCTGTCTTACAGTGAATGACTATAGATGCATTTAGGCACCAATAAATGATGTCTCCTTACCAAAGCAACAGGAATAATGAGCCACTCAGCGGTACCCCATGGTCATGTATCATTGAAATGAGCCATAGGACCAGTGGTCACAGTGCTAGGTCATAGTCTCAGGAAGAACCTATAGTCAAAATTAATGAGATGCACCCCAATCCCACAACCAACAGATTAGAAGGTGAGTTAAGATTAAATCTCAAAACCAAAAAGAACTGAGAAGCTATAAACAGAAAAATTTCTAAATGTTCAATAAAAATAAGGAACTAGAATACAAATCTACAATGTGAGTGTCCAAATTCTGAGAGCAATTTGAAGGAAAGACATGAAGTCTCCATTGGTCTAAACTTAATAAGGGATGAACATCTAACCAACAAATCATTTAGCCACTTTCACCTTTAACTTCACTGTCACCTTCATTATTTAGTGTGCATTATAACTTGAGTGACTCCTCTAAAACTCTGTGATAGTCAGGTTTCATAAATCACACATTACAAACTTTTTTTGAGACTTTTTTATTAAATCATAGCTATGTACATTAATTCAATTATGGGGTACAATGTGCTGGTCTTTAATATAGATAAAAAAATTGGGAAGTTCATAACCAGGATTCTAATTCAGGTCTGTGGGAAACTGTGCTTCCAAAGCCTGGTCTTGAATTGTCTTTATCACACTCTTATTCATTATAAAATCATGTTCTGCAAAGTTCAGACTGGGAACACTGAACTTACAACTTCTCACCACATTTTAAGAGAACAGGTGCACAGATTAGAACAGTCTACAGCAAAAAATTCAGCTGAAGAAAGGCTTTGGAAATTCTGTCCTGGGCCAAAAAGTAATGATGATAGTAAAATAAAATAAAACAGCTTTTTAAAAAAAGTGGAATGAATTGGTCTAGAGCTAAAAATTTAGAGAGAATATATTTAGCAGCCATTAAATGGGCATAGAGCTGTCAATCATGTGGCCTTAGTCTGTATTTTACCAGGAGACAGAGAAAGAACCAACGGGTGGCATCCATGGAGAAGTGAATTTTACCTTACTCTAAAGGAGAAAAAAATAGACCAACCAAACAATAGATAGATAGATAGTTGTAAAACTCCTATCACTGAGAATGTCCATGCTAAAACAAGGCAATCAAATACCAATACCAAATATCAGGAATTACTTGAGGAAGAGAGTATAATAATAATCATAATCGTATCAAAACAAACAAAAACTCAGCTATATAGCCATCCATTCAATCAGTTAAATCAACAGACCACGTTGCTAGACCAAGAGTCAGTCATCTTTTTCTACAGAGCCAGACAGTAAATACTTCAGGTTTTGCAGGCCTCATGTGGTCTGCGTATATGTATTTTTTAATTTTGCTCAACATTTTATAAAAGTAAAGTGGTTCTTACTTAGCTCATGGACCCAGACAGTGTGAACCTTCTTCAGCTGTGCGTGCAAGAACAGCTGTCATCCCAGCCTGAACCAAGTATCTTCTAATTAACTAAAGACTCATTAACTTTCTCTTTTGTACCCAGCTTTATGTCTCACTTTAGCTCATTTCTAATGAATTTCCTCCTTAAAGACTAATCAGAGAAATGGAGTTCTTTCACATAGTCAAGTGTCATTTCATTGTGTACATATATTTTAAAGCCTTAAAAATATAAACAGATATTTTTGGTTTTTATTTTTTTTATTTTTACATATACATGTGTTTATTATGTTTCGACTTTTTGCCTTCACAGAATTAAAAAGGCTTAAAATTTAATAACAATGTTTAAGATAAGGGCTAGAAACAAAAACCTCATAAAGAATGAATGAAAATAAATACATTCAGAAAAGAAAACAGATGATTACTGCATCAAAATAGTAAGCAATATTAATAATAATAATGCAAAGAAAGTAACATTCACATTGTCAAATAAGAGTATGTCTATTATAGAATGCTTTAACTCTGAGCTCAGTATGAAGTCATCAGTTAACTTCTCATTTTTTTCCAAAGTCACAAAAAAATAGACAACTAATATTATATGAGTAAAAGTAAAAGATAGTTTCAAAAAACAGATCATGCCAAATCTTATGGACAATAGAAAAAGAAGAAATATTTCAAAATCATTCTACGTAATCTGGATACACCTGATTTGAAGGAAAGACATGAAGTCTCCGTTGGTCTAAACTTAATAATGGATAAACATCACAGGAATGGAGAAGCATGAATCCTATGTATTCACCTTTATATGAGGACAATAAATGACAATTAATGACAGTGGGGCACAGGGGAAGGAGAGAGCAGACAGAGAGAGAAGGAGGGAGGGGGTAAGGGAAAGAAAATAGTGACTAATTCTCACATAAATTGGATTCAATTTTGACCAAAGTACATTACTTAAACATTAATTTTTAATTCAATTTGTCAATATGTTGTTTAGGATATTGTATCCTCATTTATAAGTGAAATATGTTTGTAATTTCCCTTTATAACAATACATTTTTTCCAATTTCAATATCAGGTATATCCAAATTTGAACAGATATTGCTAACCATTAAATATAAGCATTTTCCTTAGTTTGAATCATATTTATAATCCTTAGGGGGCAATTCCAGAAGTGAAACTTCATTTCAAGATGCTACCATCCTTTAATCTGGAACCAAAACTACATACTGAATATATTCACTTCCATAATTTATATTCACCTTAAACCCAATATGTCCACTCCCTAAACCCATATCTAAATCCATTTTCTATTTACACCAATGTGGGTCCTGTATCACAGGTTGACCAGTCTCCATAATTAGAAACCTTGGAAGGCCTCTCAACCCCCTTCACCTCCTTTATTCCCCACAGTAGATTACTCATTAAATGCAGTTGTTATACCTTAAAATGTCTATGAATTCAGGTGTTCCTTCCCAAGCTTCTGAACAATAGCTAACCAGGCCCTGGCCTCTTACTCTCCCCTAACAGGCCTCTCTCCAGGACCTCTATTTCTAGTAACTCTCTGTTCTAATTTGTCTAACAAGTAGAAATAACATCCTTTCCAGAAATAGTTTCAAAATTAAAAATTTGTCCTGACAGTCCCTTGAAAAAAAATTGTCTTAGTTACCCTATGCCTGAATAATTAAATCCAGACATTTCAACACCATTGTTCAAGGCCATGTGCACCTTCTCTGTTCCCACCTCACCAGGTATTATTCTTGGTAGGATTTCTTGAAGAACCGGCTGAGCAGCTTCCAGAATACCAACCTATAAGAGACGTGTATTTGCAGTAGGGCTCAGACTTCCAAAAGGCATGCTGGATTATGGAATGTGGTGGCTACATTTCCCTGTCAATAATTTGTTGGGCCGAGATAAGAACGCATGTTTAAGGTTGGACCAAATTGCTAAGAATAATAGAGACTAAGCAGTTTCACAACAGTCCTCTTCCTCAGTTAGTCTGTTAAAAATGTATTAGTCAATCTCTTTAAATAAAAAAATAAAATTCATATTCTTTGAAAGGAACACCAAAATACTTGCATTCACCAACATCTACATGAGCTGTCTGGCCCTGGTTCAGCAGCACTGAAAATCTCACTTGCCCCAACCAAGCTGGACATTTTATAACCCTGTCCCTCTGCAAGGCTGTTCATTGTTCCTGGAAGTATTTCAAGTCCTACACTATCCATTCTCCACCCCACAGTCTCCACCCCACCCATATCAGGTGCTCATATCAGCATTATCTTCCTTATACTCAGAAGTGAAAAAGAGCAAAGAAAGCTTTTTCTTCTGGCTCTAGGCAAGTGTTAGTCCCCTCTCTGAAATCTGTAGTCAGTTCTACCTCTATAATATCATTTACCATGTTGACTTTAATGCACTTGTTTACAAGACTATTTTCTATATTAATCTATGAATTATCTGAGGGCAAGTAGAATTTCTTATTCATCTTTGAATCCCCAGTTCTTAGCACTACTTATCACTGGGGATTGGCTCAGTAAATGTTTGTTGATTTAAGTGAATGAATTCTTCCAGAGAGAGCTTAAATTGCATTAGCTCTCAAATTTTATGAAGCAGGTTCCAGTCCCGACTGAGTCACTAGGTGGTTTGACCTCTACTTCTAAGGATTAGTATTTTTGAAACTGTAAGAGCAATACTAAATGTTAATGCCTAATTTGTATGGTTGAACAAAATGTGATAACCTGTGAGATAATGCTATAAAAATAGAAAAGGACTCTGCATACTGAATTGCTTTTCTCTGGTATTTGACATCATGCTAGCAGACCATTAAAAAGCTGTTAAATTGAGAGATGTGTGAACCTGTCACTGAGCAAGGTTTATGCCAGGGCAGAAGGCATGAATGTAAAAGTCTAAGGCTATGTCTCCTGGGCAGGAAGAAGGACAATAAGCAAATATCTAATTCAGGAACCTTGACTCTTCTAGTGAAATTGCTAACAAATGTATCCATTTATAGTGAGTATAATACAAACAAAAACTATAACTATAATTTAGTCCATGGAACATGTTCTGAGAAACACTTTGAAGAGAAATAAAATTGTGGGAAATAGGACCTCTTTGCTTACTTGCCCTAGCAATGGAGGCCCGTTCACCGTCTATGGCAAATGTATCCTGCTTTTTAAACTTTCTTATTCTGTAAACCTCTTTATCTTTCTCAATAAACTTTGTTTCATGCTTGCCTTAAAGAAAAAATAATTAGGGAATTGAATTTGAAAGAAAGGGTTAAATTGATCAACAGTAACTCAGAAAGAAGTGAAGAGAAACATAATCCCCAAAATGTTGAGATAGAGTGCTAATGCAGAAGAACCCAGCAAGACAAATGCTGTTTTCGTCTACACATATACAACAAAGTGAGACCAGTGGGTATATGACATCCAGTCACCTAAAGAAAATTCATTACTTTGCACATTCTAAGGCCATCTCATAATCATTCATTAACTCAATCATTCTACATATCTTACAGATGTTTCCTTTTGTACACAGCTATTAAGGAGTTATTGTGTCAAAGGTCAGCAGAACATTGGAGATACATCAGTGAAGTGTTTTAATCCTTGTCCTTAAAGACTTTAGAGTTTAGAGGAACCAAAGATGAGTAAATGACCATAGAAGGGTGAAAGTGGAGTTAAATGTGAAAGTTTTGGAAGGCATTACATGGGCTACCTTATGAGTCTAGGCACAGGAGAGAATATTCAATAGCTGAATTTTCCTAAAACACCTTGGATTGCTCATTAAACATACAAATTGCAAATATCTAACCTAGCCTTTCTAAATCAGACCTTCTCAAGTCAGGGCCCCAAATATGCATTTTGTATCCCTATGTCCACTGATGTTTGAGAAATACTATTCTAGATAATGTCATCTAGGGTGAGATCTTCATGACAAGTGAGAATTAATTTGATTCATCTTGTTCTTCATTATATATATAACAACTGAAAATACATATGAGAATGCAAGTTAATGAATGTGATATACACAGGTAAGTTTGAATTAAATTTAAACTATTGACTAATTTTTAGAATGATAATAGTAAAACTCACTTCCAACCAATCACATTACCAACCACAAACCAGAAAGTAAATAGGTCAAACCTTGCTACCAAACAGCCTAATTTCAAACCTTAACATTACAACTTACCAGGTACAGGGTTTCGAGCAAGTCACATAACATTACTGTGCATCAGTTTTTCTAATCTTTAAAATGAGTGATAAAAGCACAGTACCCACCTCCCAGGTAGGAGAGAAGCACCAAGGACACACACCATCTGGCACAGAAGAGCTATGTGTTACAGGTCATTATTAATCTCACTCTATCTTTTCCCTCTCCAGATGCAACCTTGGCTCAACACTCATACCAGGTTAACGCCCAGTAGTTATCATTTCTTTTCCAGCAGTTAATTTTCCTGTTGCTTTTTTCTGGTGGTACATTATGAACACCCTATTGAAGCACAGGAGAGAGAGATCAGACTTCTCAAGAAACACCCAAATGAGACATCTGTTTTCTCTGAAGTGTTGCCTACATCCTTGCCCAGCATAGTCTTGGGGTGGGGGAATAATACAAACCAAATGTTTACATCCCCAGAATTCATATGTTGAAACCTGGCTCCCTATGTGGTAATATTAGGAGACCTTAGGGCCTTTGGGATGTAATTAGGTAATAAGGGTAGAGCTCTTGTAAATGGGATTAATGCCCTTATAAAAGAAGTCTCAGAGAGCTCCCTAGGTCCCTCCTCAAAGTAGGGACACACTAAGAAAATGACCTATGTGTCAGGGAACAGGCCCTCAGGGAACAGGTCTATGCAGTGAATAGACACTGAAGCTGCTAGGGACTTATCTTGGACTTCCCAGCTCCCAGAACTGAGAGAAATGAATTTCTCTTGTTGAAATGCATTCTAGTCTGTGGTAGTTTGTTATAGCAATGCAAATGGACTTAGACAGGGGATAATCACTCAATTTCATTCTTGAATAATATATGTCTGGAAATCTGAAGATTCATTAAATTATCTCATGACCACAAAAAATAATTATCCTTCCTTTTCAAAGGCAGAATATTCATTCATCAAAATATAGTAATTGAAAGGTACAATTTGCCAAGAATAAAATTTTAGGAAACTGATGTTTAATCTTAGGAGAAATCCTCCCATGCGGTGGGTGCAAATTACTGCTCCCCCCTCTTCTATACCCCAAACCCCTGATTACCTGTATGTGACTTAATCTACCCCTCCCCTTATTTTTTTTAGCCTTCAACAGTTTGTATCTTCTAGCTCTTCATTGCATAGCTTATCAAAGTTTTATGCATTTCTAGAATTCCTTTTATTTCCACAAATTTTCTGGTAAAAGGCTAGAAAACAGAACCTGAACAATTTGGAATTATATCATGTACCTTACTACTTTAAAACTCCATAAAATTAAAGGACAATTAAATGAGTTTAAAATTATGGAAGTAGAAAGTTTAGTGATCCTACCCAAGAGCATTTTGTATGCATTTTTATAATATGCATTACTTTAAAAATTGGAACATTTTAGTTACTTATTGGGGGTTATTTTAAAGCTATGCTTAAGAGTAGTACATTTATGATAAAATGTAGTGAAAGTTAGAATATAATCACTTACCAAGTCTCATCTGGCACAAAAAGCCCAAAGGAACTGAATGCATTCTACCTCTTAGAAGGTATCCACTTGTGCTGAAGGAATAGTAACACAGAATGCAGCTCAGGGACAACACTGAAATGGATTGAAGAGTTACTGGCACTAACTGTATGACAATCATCATGTGTAAGTAAAGCATAACTTTATAAGTTTTTAAAAAATAATTCACAAAGGAAACTGCCTTAACTTCATCAACAGAAAATACACTGATGAATATCATATTATTTATGAAATTAAACTTCTATTGTAAAGGTCTACTTTCTGGAACAAGGTAAAAGTGACAAGAAAATGAGATAGATGTAAAGATAAGAGAGACAGACAGAGATAGAAAAAGAGATAGAAAATCAAATATTTTAAAATGTCTCAAATGTTCTCAACATCATGCTAGGTACTAAGGGTATACAAGAGAACCCAGAAATTCATAATGAATTTGGAAAGAAAACTAACCAGCCTGAAGAAATGAATGTTGCTTTATACCAAAGAGCTTGCAGTTCCTGAGCTGCCAGTAATTAGCAAATAAATAACCAGAGAAGCAAAATTGAGACATCAGAACAAGAAGAAACTCATCACACACCCATAAGGAAACACATTATAAGATGTTCTGTGAGTATAAAATATATAATGTCTTTTGAAGACTTCATACCATAAAATATTGTAAAATGTTCCATTAATATTTTTATATTGATTACAGGTAAAAATAATATTTTTAATAGCAAATAAAATTTCATTGTGATTATATAAAAGATAATACATTGTGTTCAGAAATGAATTTATCCCAGGTATGCTGGGAGAGTTTCACATAAGAAAATCCATGTATGTAACTAAACACATTAACAGTTTAAAAGGGAATAACTTCAAAGAATTTAGCAAAATTCCATACCTACTTGTGGTTGTTTTTAAAGATTACTAATTTAGGAACAGAAGGGAACCTCCTTTATTTAAAAAAAAATAGAACAAATATTATTCTGAACAGTTGAATGTCAGAAGCTTTCCTTTTAAAATCAGCTGGTCTTCCTGACACCTTGAATGTCAACCCCAGTACCCCAGGAAGCTCCATTTTTATCCCCAACAAAATGTAAAAGCCCATAAACCAAAAGAAACTTGCCAAACTTCAGGCATAGTTATTCATTGCTATGAAGGACCTTCTCGCAGATCATATAACAAACATTACCTATTATGACATATACTAAAAATCTTCAGGTCTCCTTAAAGGAGTTAGGAATAAACAGCATCTCTAATATCAAAGAAATAAGTTATGTCTGCAAACAAGAGAATGGTGACCCACTTTTATAGCCCCAATATTCAGATTTGTTGCAAAGGGGTTCTCCATGACACTAGCTGAGATGATCAAGGAAGGAAATTCTTTTTCTAAAGATTTTCATGGTCTATGAACTTGGCTTACTTGATGAAATATAGACACGTGTACATTTTGAGACGAGCCAGAAGACTAAACTTGTTTAAAAAGCTTTGAAAGATAATTTGTATTCCTTTTTGGTAAATATCTGTCTAACAGCCATACATTTAAGCCTCAATTAGCCAAATATAAAATTTTATTTAAAACTAATCTATTAACTTAGGCTGTTTAGAATATCTTAAATTTTTAGATGTATTAGGCCAAATATAACACATGATTAAGATTAATTTCATGTATTTCTTTTAGACTATTACCACTAGAAAATTTTAATGAATATCACTTAGCCTGCATGATGTTGCTACTGGAAAGAACTCCTCTGAAATTTCTTACCTACACGCATATGAGAGACGCTATGAAAGTTTTGAGATAAACAAAAGTTAAGAAAAGTAAAATCATTTTGTTATTATATTTTCTCAAAATAATCAATGTAATATTCTATGAACTTTTGCGTTCATGTAAACCATTTTTGAAAACACTCTTTCCACTCATTTTCTTCAAGTGCTATAAGCTCACTTTTGTAGGTATGAACAGTTTCTTCAGGGCTGGATAATCTTCTGCTGTGCATAAGATTTTTGATTGTAGGGAACAGAAATAATCGCCTGGGGCCATTTCAGAACTGTAGGGTGGATGAGTCATAAATTCAACCTCTGTGGACTCCAGGAACTTAATCGTGACATTGGCTATTTGAGAGGACATTGTCCTGGACCAAGATGTTTCCCTGCAGTTCTGTCCTTGGCTGCCATTCCTGAAGCTTTCTGAAAACTTTTGGTAGGAATACTGTTGTGTTACCGCTGAACAGTACCTGTCTTTTGTTCCTCCAGAGGGCTTTTGAAGAAGAAAATTGCCACCATTTTGTTTTTCTGACACTTTGGAGACACTTCAATCTTGTTAGATTTTCATCAAGAAAAGTACACACTGTACACTGACGCTTATTCTCTGGCTCAAACTGGTAAATCCGGGTTTCATCACTAGTAACAATGTCAGAAATGGACCTAGACTTGCCTCCATTGAATCTGACCAGTTTTTCTTCACACCAATACAGATGCACTTTTGCTAATCTGTCAAAGTGTGAGGTACCCATCAGGATGTAACTTTCCAGACTTGAAGATAATCATGCTAGAGTTAGGACACTGCTGGTGATCTAATCTGTAATGCCTCTTTAGTGTCTTTAAATGTCACTTGATTGTTTTGCCAACCATTTTTTTTTCACAGCAGTGATGTTTTCATCAGTCACTGGGGTTGCCAGACACCATAGCTCTCCTTATCTTTCAGTGAGTTTTGCCTGTTCCAAATTCTTGAAACCACCAAAAAATTGTTGTGTGAGAAGGAGTAAGATACTCGAAAGCCCCTTGAAAATGCCCAAGGCTCTATGTTAAACAGTTTGATGAAAATATTTTAGATTATATATGAAGTCAGCACATTGTGCCCCATGATTGCACTAA
>CAUYRH010010790.1:0-39719 GCA_963574655.1 Perodicticus potto | reverse complement strand
CTACCAGACCTGAGACTCTACTATAAATCGATAGTGATCAAAACAGCATGGTATTGGCACAAAAACAGAGAGGTAGATGTTTGGAACAGAATAGAGAACCAAGAGATGAG
Source organism: Perodicticus potto (assembly GCA_963574655.1). Classification (NCBI taxonomy): domain Eukaryota; kingdom Metazoa; phylum Chordata; class Mammalia; order Primates; family Lorisidae; genus Perodicticus; species Perodicticus potto. Next base: position 39,609 of record CAUYRH010010790.1, on the reverse strand, counting down.
TCCAGCTACTTACCATTACTTGATCTTTGACAAGCCAATTAAAAACATTCAGTGGGGAAAAGACTCCCTATTTGGCAAATGGTGCTGGGTGAACTGGCTGGCGACCTGTAGAAGACTAAAACTGGACCCACACCTCTCACCATTAACTAAGGTAGACTCTCACTGTATTAAAGTTTTAAATGTAAGACATGAAACTATCAAAATATTAGAAGAAAGTGCAGGGAAAACTCTTGAAGGAATCGGCTTGGGTGAATATTTTATGAGGAGGACTCCCCAGGCAATTGAAGCAGCATCAAAAATACACTACTGGAACCTGATAAAATTAAAAAGCTTCTGTACAGCTAAGAACATAGTAAGTATAGCAAGCAGACAGCCCTCAGAATGGGAGAAAATATTTGCAGGTTATGCCTCCGACAAAAGTTTAATAACCAGAATACACAGAGAACTCAAAAGTATTAGGAAGAAAAGAACAAGTGATCCCATCTCAGGGTAGGCAAAGGACTTGAAGAGAAACTTCTCTAAAGAAGACAGGCGCACAGCCTACAGACACATGAAAAAATGCTCACCATCCTTCATCATCAGAGAAATGCAAATCAAAACTACTTTGAAATATCACCTAACTCCAGTAAGAGTAGCCCACATGATAGAATCCCAAAACCAGAGATGTTGGCATGGGTGTGGAGAAGAGGGAACACTTCTACACTGCTGGTGGGAATGCACAATGATACGTTGCTTTTGGAAGGATGTTTGGAGAGTACTTAGAGATCTAAAAATAGACCTGCCATTCAATCCTATAATTCCTTTACTAGGTATATACCCAGAAGACCAAAAAGCACATTATAACAAAGACATCTGTGCTAGAGTGTTTATTGCAGCCCAATTCATAATTGCTAAGTCATGGAAGAAGCCCAAGTACCCACAAATGGATTAATAAATTGTGGTACATGTATACCATGGAATACTATGCAGCCTTAAAGAAAGGTGGAGACTTTGCCTCGTTCATGTTTGCATGGATGGAGCTGAAACATATTCTTCTTAGCAAAGTATCTCAAGAAAGGAAGAAAAAGTATCCAATGTACTCAGCCCTACTATGAAGCTAATTTAAATGTTTCATATGAAGGCTATAACCTAACTATACCACAAGAATATGGGAAGGGAAGGGAGGGGGGAGGTTGGGGTGGAGGGATGGTAATTGGTGGGGCCACACCTATGGTGCATCTTAGAAGGGTACAGGTGAAACTTACTAAATGCAGAATAGAAATGTCTTCATATAATAACTAAGAAAATGCCATGAAGGGTATGTTAAACAGTTTGATGAAAATATTTCAGATTGTATATGAAACCAGCACATTGTACCCCTTGATTGCACTAATGTACGCAGCTATGATTTAATAAAAAAAAATGGGGAAAAAAAAGAGAAACTTTTATTAATATTATCTAGATTTTGTAGCCTCACTGATTTCTATATATCAAATAATTCAGGTAAGGCACATCCTAAAGAAATATGGGCCCTATTTTAAAACACCATGAATCACTCTGAATTTATGCCTAAAGAGCTTTGAAGGAAAGCCAATACCTTTGAAAGAGGAATAAAATAAAATTCTCTTGAATAGGGATAACTACAGTATCATTCTACTTAGAGTGGAAAGATAATCTTTCCTCATTGAAGATGGAGAAAGACTGGTTCAATGTCAGTTGAAGAGAGATCTCAGGGTCATTTTACCTCTGTGGTTCCCTTTCCTGACTTGTTATAAAAATCAATGGAAACAGTGCACAAGAGACTGTTACGAAAACAGAAAAATGGCATAGTAGAGTAACACGTAGCCCATCTGACAGCCGTCACCCCAGCCAGGGCAGCCTGAAGCCAACAGCATGGCTGTGTCTTGATTTAAGAATCTTGACCCTGCAAATCAGGAAGATAATGTGGCCCAAGTATCCATATAACATAACTCAGGGATTTTGGACACGACAATGAATTGCTGAGAATGACAGAGCGCTCAGCTGACACAGCAGTCACGCACATGGCATGCACTTGCAGCAGCAGCTGTACAGCGTATAGAGGGTTCAGGTCCCTGTGTCCAGCTCTTCCCAAGGGATGGGTGAGAACCTTTAACCTGGGCTGTAATCTGGGCTATTTTTATCTCATGCATTATAATTGACTTCCTTTCTACTTCTTGCTTTAGCATTCCCAGTGCTGACTGCTCGTCATGCTAATCAAAGCACATTTGTCTGATATCGAGTCTTTCCTAGGTGGCTTTTATGGAAACTGTTATCATTTGGCAATATGCGAGGTGCCAGGCTTTCTCGTTAATGAAAGCAGCCACATACACAGTGTGGCAGCTCCCTCTGTCCCCGCTCAGGAGGGCCTTCGCCAGCACTTGTGTTGTCTTTGGTGACTTTCTTCTCTCAATTGTGATCAGCATTGTCTGCACCTGGAGGCAGTGGAAGAAATATTTGAAATATTTTGCTGGAAATAAGACATTATTGCATGGTGACTAAAATGAGAATAGTCTTCTGATTATGCAGTGAGTGCCATGACACTAAAAGTAGATAGACATTAAATTCACTTTCTCAACAATGCTTGGGAGGCCCCAGTTTAATCCTACACAAATGGCTACACAAATATAAAGTATTATTGTATTTATCTTATTATATTTATAATATGTACATAAGGCATGATTCCTTTGACTGAATACTCTGCACTGCTAAGAACTCTTTTCCTCATTTATTAACATGATATGTGTTGAGGTACCCACCCTACGGCAGGGTAGACTCAGGAGCCCAGTGTGAGTGACCCCAGTAGAGCCACTGGCATCCCTCCCATATCTGAGCGCTTAACACCAATTATACCCTATTTGAAGCCTTTACTGTATATGGAGAATATATGTAAACATGCAGCCATCATAATAATCAATGTTATCAAAATGAGGGTTTTAGAGAAGGCAAGGGTCTCAGTTCTTTTGGGGCCAGCAGTCTTCCAGAGGTCACCCATGACTGCCAGCCCTCATAGGAGCGCTTCATTCCTTTCCCTCACTGGTGCCGTCTGTTGCTTTCCCCTCCTATTCCCATGTCCTTTGTGTCTCTTCCCTCCTCAACTTCTTTCCCCTCAAAAGCCTAAAGCAGTCTTCATGCCTGTAACTCTTGAAGCAGAATTGGCAGGACCATCAGAATTGGGAGGCACACAAGCTAACTTGCCCTACTCATAAAAACTAATTCAGACACCCGTTGGCTTCCTGTGTGACACACATATAGGGATATATTTAGGAAAAGATTGCTCTGTAGAGAAACGTACTCAGCTGCCTCGGCGAACTACAAAACAGAAAAATAGCCGGGCATTGTGGCGGGCACCTGTAGTCCCAGCTACGGGGAGGCTGAGGCAAGAGAATCACTTAAGCCCAAGAGTTAGAGGTCGCTGTGAGCTGTGACGCCACAGCACTCTACTGAGGGAGACATAGTGAGACTCCGTCTCAAAATAATAATAATAATAATAATTCCCAGATAAAGAAGTATTGAGAGAATTTTTTTTCTAGAAGACCAGCTTTACAATAAATTCTAAGGGGAGTCCTTTAAGCTGTAATGAATAATACTAGGAGGTAACATGAATCTAAGGGAAGAAATGACTTGTACCAGAAATGGTAAATATGTGGGCTAATGTAAAAGACCCAAACATCCTTTTTGCCATTTCTTCTCTTAAAATCTTTAAAAGATATAAGATTGTATAAATCCACAATTATAACACTAAAGTATTCAGTTGACAGCATATGTATATATATGTACATAAGACAATAATAGCACAAAAGATGGGTAAGAGAATAGATACTGTATTGGAACAAAGTTTCTATATTTTACTGCATTAGTTGAGTATGAATCTTACCCCTTGATGGGTAAAGATGCCTGTTGTAATTCCTAGAGCAATCGCTAAGTAAATAACTCCAAACTGTAAAAAAGGAAACAGAAAGTCAAATTTCAAATGGTACACTGAAAAATATTTGGCAGTCAAGAAGAAGTCAGTAATAAAAATACAGAGAACCAAAAAAGACAGGGAACCATAGACTGTCATACCAAAGAGAAAATCATGATCTGACTATATAAGTTTTCTACAAGAGGCACATCTTAATCTCAAAGACACAAATAGATTGAAAGTAAAAGAATAGAAAAAGAGATACCATGCAAATAGTTAACCATAAGAAAGCTGAAGTGGCTATATTAATATTAGATAAAATCAAGAAAAGAAATATTTCTAAGAAAATAATGGATATTTAATACTGATAAAAAGAGTCAATTCACAAGGACACTATAACAATTATAAATGTATATGCATCTAACAAGAAACTCAAAGCATGAGGAAACACTATCAGGCTTGAAAGAAGAAATAGACAATTCAACAATTATAGTTAGGTAATTTAATAGCCCACTCTCAATAATGGGTGGAGCAACAGGGCAAAAGATGATACAGAAGACTTGAACAATAGTATCAACCAACTCAATCTAATCAACAGACACAGACTCCTCACCCAGTGACTACAGAATATAATCCTCTCAAGTTCACATAAAGGTTTCTCCAGTAGAAGTCATGTGCTAGACTCTAAGACAAAAATTAATAAATTTACAAAGATTATAATCTTACAATATATATATATTTTAATTTTATTAAATCATAATTGTGTACATTAGTGCAATCATGGGGCACAATGTGCTGACTTCACGTACAATCTGAAATATTTTCTTCAAACTGTTAAACATAGCCTTCATGTCATTTTCTCCAGTACCCTTCTCAGATGCACTGTAGGTGTGATCCCACCACTTGCCCTCCCTCTACCCATCCTCCCCTCCCCCACCCCTCCCTTGCTACTTTCCCCATATTCTTGTGTCATAATTGGGTCCTAGCCTTCATATGAAAGCTATCAATTAGCTTCTTAGTAGGACTGAGTACATTGGATACTTTTTCTTCCGTTCTTGAGATATTTTGCTAAGAAGAATATGTTCCAGCTCCATCCATGTAAACATGAAAGAGGTAAAGTCTCCATCTTACAATATATATTTTTCAACTATAATGGAAAAAATTAGACATTGACAACAGAAAAATCAGAGAAATCCCCAAATATTAGGAAATAAAAAACAAAGTTTTAAATAATTTGTGCATCAGTAAAAATATAATTCATGGAAAATTAGAAAATATTTTAACTGAGTGAAATAAAACACACAAAAATTGTGGATGAAATTAAATAATGTTTAAAAAGAAATGTGTAGTTTTGCTTGCTATGTTAAAATAAAAGTCTCAAATCTATCATCTAAATTTCTACCTTAAAAAACTAGAAAAATCAATCCAAGCACTCTAGGGGGCTGAGGCAAGTGAATTGTCTGAGCTCACGATCTTGAGACCAACCTGAGCAAAAGTGACACCCCGTCTCTACTAAAAAAAAAGATAGAAAGACTAAAGCAAGAGGATCTCTTGAGCCTGAGTTGGAGGTTGCTGTGAGCTATGATGCCGTGGCACTCTACCCAAAAAATAAATAAATAAAATAAAATAAAAAAGAAAGAAACTAGAAAAAATCAATGGAAACTCAAAGAATATAGATGAAATGAAATAAAAATTAGAGTAGAAATCAATTAAATAGAAACAAAAATAGAATCAAAGAAACCGAAAGTTGGTTCTTTGAAAATATCAACAAAATCGGCAAACCTTTTGCTAGACTAACCAAGAAAAAACAAAGACGTAAATTACCAAGTCAGGAATGAATAGAGAGAGTGTAACTATTGCCTCCAAATAAATTAAAAGTTTATAAGGCAATTTATAAATATGTTTTTGCCAATACATTTGATAACTTAGATAAAATGGACAAATTCCTAGAAATACACAAATTATCAGAACCAATTCAAGAAGAAATAGAAAAATCTGAATAGACCAACAATGAGTAAGGAACTTGAATTAGTAATTTAAAATCTTCCCCCTGAAGGAAAACTCCTACCCAGATATCTTCATTGGTGAATTCTACCAAATATTTAATAAAGAAATAATGCCAATTCTTGATATATTCTTTCAGAAATAGAGGAATGAGCACTTCCCAACTCATTTTATGAGGCCCCTTATTATTCCTGTGATACTAAAACTAAAAAAAAGTAATCACAAGAAAAGAAAACCACTAGCCAATATCCTCCATGAACATAGATGCAAAATCCTTAACAATGTATTAGCAAATCAAATTTAGCAACATATGAAATGGATGATATGTATACACTATGTCCAAGTGCAATTTACCTACGAATGCAAGGTTGGTTTAGCATCCAAATAGCAATAGATATAATACATCATATCAATAGGTTAAAGAACATAAAGTCATATGATTATCTCAGTAGACACAGAAAAGATCTTTGATCAAATCCAATGTGATAAAACCTAACATTATGGTAAAATCTGTCTATTCTAAACAGAAGGGAACTTTCCCAACCTGATAAAAAAAATCTATGAAAAACCTATACCTAACGGCATATTTAATGAAGAAAGACTAAAATCTTTCCTCAAGATGAAGAGTAAGGCAAGGATATCTGTTTCCATCATCTCTATTCAACATCAAACCTAAACAGCACAAGAGAAAGGAGGGAGGGAAGGAAAAAATTGAAGACATACAGCATGAAAATGATAAAATAAGATACAGGTATTCTCTACTCACTAGTAGCATGATCCTTTATGTAGAAAATCTCAAAAAAATTCTCCAAAGAAATCAATATAACAAATAAATGAATTAAGCAGAGTCACAGATGTAAAATCAGTGTGCAAAAAATCAATTGCATTCTTATCTTCTAACAGGAAAAAAAAACTCAAAAATGGAATTAAGAAAACAATTCCATTGAGAAGATTATCAAAAAGAAGAAACTAGGAAATAATTTAAACAAAAGGTGGTACAAGCATTGTACATGGAAAATTATAGATCATTGATGAAAGAAATTAAGGATAATCTAAATAAAAAGTAAGACATGACATTTTCATGCAATGAAAAATCAATAGTTTCAAGATGGCATTTTTTTCCAAAATTGATCTATAAATTCAATATATTCTGTACCAAAATTCCAGCAGACTTTTTCTGTAGCCTAAAATTTATATGGAAATTCAAAGGGCATGGAATAGACACATCATTTTTTTTAAGAACAAATTTGGATGATTTATACAACCAAATTTCAAAACTTACTATAAGACCAAAATAATAAAGACAATATAACATTAAGGCAAGGAGATATCTATTTATGTATGTATGTGTATCAGTGGAATAGAATTGAGGGTTCAGATACAAATCCTTGATTTATGATCAACTGATTTTTGACAAAGGTGCCTAGACAAGTCAGTGGACTATCTTAAAAAGATAGTCTTTTCAAGAAATGGTGCTGGGAGCATTAGATACCTACATATAAAAATATAAAATAAAGTGGACCCTGAATTCATACCATACATATATAAAAAAGTAATTTAACATGGAACATTGACCTAAATATAAGAGTAAAACTTTATAGTTTCTAGAGGGAGTGAGAAAGAAAACCTCTGTGACCTTGGTTTAGGAAAATAGTTTTATATATGACACTAAAGTCATAATCATGAATTGATAAATTGTAATTTATCAAAATTCAAAAGACACCATTAAGATAATGAAAAGACAGCCCCAAGAATGGAGAAAACATTTGCCAATCATACATGATGTAAAGGAATTGTATCCAGAATATATAAATAACTCTTACAACTCAATAAGATTAAAAATCCAATTAAAAATAAGATTCATACCACTTAACTCAAAGCGATTTTGCGAGATGAAACATGATAATGCATTAATACTCACATTGGCATACGGTTTGACATATATAGTAAATACTCAATAAATGGCAGAGATCATTATGCTCAGAATGGTCGTCAATATTTTATAAACTGAGCTGCAGAGAGGGTGAAGAATTGTCCAAGGACATGCAGGGCATTAAGCAGAAGCATGGTTCAGACTAGAGCTTGCAGTATCCAAGGAGGATTTAGAAATTTTCCCAGGTAAACCTCATGCTGAGCGAGTGAAAGATGCTCCTCTGAGCCATCCCACCCCTCAAAGTGATGAGAGATGGGGGGCCTCCTACAGGTTCCTGTCCCATCAAACTCTGCTTGTAGGGGAGGTTGGTGGAGAAGAGGGAGAGGCTGCTTGTTTTAGCAGGTAACTCTCAGGGCCTCCCAGTTCTCACTCTCTCCCTCACTTGATTTTCATTGTCTAGACCAGTGATTTTCAACTGGTGTGTCATGGTACACCAGTGTTCCACAAGAAGATCTTAGGTGTTCCATGAAAATTTTAAAGGTCATTAATGAAATTATTTTCAAAAGAAGTTCCATGAAGAGTATTTTCTTACTCTTTTTTTTTAATCAACATAATTTAAGTGTGCCTCTGAAGTTTAACTATAGGTTCAAGAGTGCTGTGAGACAAAAAAGGTTGAAAAACACTTGCTAGAGAATATTATAGTTCATTGTTTTATTTGGAATAGAGAAAAATTCGAATCTTCTCTAAATGTCCATCAATAGGGGACCAGCCAAATTAACTAGGAATTATCTATAACAAATTTAATTATAAAAATAATACATACTACGAATAAATTGTAGTTAAATATTATATGTGCTGACATGGAAAGATATACATGAGGTCAGACAATTAAGGTCATGAACTCGCCTAAAAAAAGTGCTACACACCTCATTGCTGAATATCACTGTGGTCACCTTCAAAGTACTCCCCTTGGGAAGCTATGCACTGATGTCAGCATCTAGTCTATCCTTCAAAAGCAATTTTGAAACCCTTTTTCTGGAATGACCATCAGAGCTGTCATATAAGGTCTGATAATTAAGTTTGTGAACTCATCCCTGAGAAAGTACTTTGGAGGGTAGACTATGCACTGGCCTTGGTGCATAGCTTAGCAAGGGGAGTGCTTCAAAGGTGACTGTAGTGATATTAGGTAATGAGGTATGTAGTATGTCTTTTAGGATAAGTTTGTGAACTTAATGGTGAAACATCATATATAGTCAAGTAAAAAGTGTAGGTTATAAAATAACATGCATATCATAGCTTGTCTTTGGTTTTTATCATGTTATTTAGGTATAGAAATTGTCCTGGAAGCATATATATTGCCAGTTACTTCTGGAGAGTAGAGTTTTGGTTGGGCAACAAAGAGGAGAATACATTTTTGTATCATTAGACATTTTTTCCTATTTCTTTTATAATTAAAAACTAAAGAAAGATATAATATTTCAAAATATTTTTATCTAAAAATGTTCATGTACTTCCCAACAACAAAAAGAAGTAAGATGAATTGTTTAAAGTCGCACAGCTTGTAAATGGTACACTCAGGATTAGAACTCATAACCTCATTCAGAATGCACCTGAGTGAGAAATTTAGAAGTTCTGTATAAAACATAAGGTAATGCATGAATCATTGATTCAATTATCAAGAGAGGCATTGAATGATGGATAGTGGTCTGGAATGGCTCAGAAAGGCAGCAAGATCCTCGAGAAGAAACAGGGGCATTGACCAAGTGACTTCTGGAAGCCCCTTTCTTGTTCTACAATTCAACAGAGTGAAAAAAATACCGTTTTGTTGATAGTTTCAAATTAGATAGAAAATTTTCAAAGCAGTGGGGGAATAAAACGGGATCCTAGAAATGACCATCTAGTAATTCAATCCCTGTTAATATAGTGGAACAAATATTAAGAGAAAAAAATACTATCTAGGATAATGGAATTATGGGCAATAAGCATTATGGGTTTTAAAAGAACAAATCATGCCAGACAAAGTTGATTGCTTTTTTGATTAGTAGACTAAGAGAATAGAGTAGATGTAATATATCTTGATTTTAGCAAAAGGTTTGATAGTGTCTCATGAAATTTTACTCAGGAAATTAATTGAAAACGGCCTAGAGATGAGCGCTGTTGCATGAACTTCAGCATGGTGGCAGGACAGCAGAAAGGAATGAGAAATGGTCACATATCAGAGTCGGGGGTGGAGGGGCAGGGAGTTTCAGGTCAGGAGGGCAGTTCTATTTAATTATTTCATTACTTCTCTGGAAGAAGAGAAGGCGGCTCTTATGTGAGTGAAATTCATAGCATATCTTATCTGTGTGCTTTAATGAAGAAAAAAAAATCCTTTGAAAGCAAGCGAGTCTATGTAGCTTCTAGTCCCAGGCTTAGCTTTATTCTGGGTCCCAGGGATAGCCCTGTTGGTGCAGACAATATCAAGTGGGCCTAGAATTAATTTCGATCTGAGTGATGAGGTGAGTATAATGACCTTAGCCAAGAGCCCTACCTCTTCTCGTTACCCTGCCCTTATCTCTGCTGCGTAGACACTCTCACAAGCTCAATACCTGGGAGCCACCAGCACCTTGGAGCCCAGAACTTAGTGCTATAATCAATTATTTAGTGACTACTATGTGACAGGCCCATAGTGACATAAAAGACAGGTCATGGTTTAGCAGACAGACACATCCGACCTACAGTGATCATTATTTAATCAAGTTTAAACAATAGTCTATGAAAATAGCAGAGGAGGCTTAGAGTAACACTAGATGGGGAGAAGGGGTCTCTGGGATATTTAGGGCTTGCTGAGGCAAACTTCCAAAAGGAAGTGACACCTGACCAGGTGATTAAAGAAAGTATAGAGTTTTAGATAGGATGGGACAGAAACAGGCACTCTAGCCAGAGGATGGAGACGAGTGGGCAGCCTTGGACAGGTTCTAAACCTCTGAAAGACCATAGCAATAGTCGTGTCAACCCTAAGTGCCATTGTAAGGATGATGTAGAAGATTGTCTTTTAAATATATAGAACGTAGCACTATGCTGAGCTCAGAGAAAAGGGTCGATAGTCACAAACCCTTATGCTGCCACTGACCACCTGGGGCAAGCTGGAGTGAAATAAGGTGGGACATGAGAATGGAAAGACTGGTTTAGAATCAGCTTGGGAAGAGGCCATTAGAAGTCTTGGTAGGGAATTCAGACTTCATTGGGCAATCGCAGGATAATAGTAAACAGAGTGGCAACTTAGCCAGATCTCATATTACTGAGATTACTCTGATAGTGACAGAGAAGAAAGATGAGGAAAGAGTGGCCAATAAAAGGTCAAGTAAGAGGCTACTCAAGAGACATATAAATACTCAAACCCACCGCCAAATAGAAGTGGGGTTAGAAGGCTGTGAGTCTGAGGTCTGCTTTAGAAGCTGAAGAAAAGAGAATCAATATTAACTGAATTGTATAGTTTGGCCAACTGGATATTCAGTAATGTCATTATGTAAGAAATGGAGCTCTGAAAAGAGTTTGGTTTTTCACAAACCCACAAAAAGTTTCTAGAGCGGGCGTGTGCAGATCAAGCCTCTGACCCATGGTTAGAATGCCATTCTCATCATGGCTACCTTTGCTTGTAGAAGTGAGGTTTTAGTAGGTTGACGCTGTGGCCATCCCTCCTGGGCCTCAGAGCCACTGGCGATAGGAGCTGTGACATCTGAGGGAGAAATATTTCAGGAGGTTTTACCTGAAGTACTAGGAAAGCTGTACTAATCCGAAAGAAGTAAATGAGGGACCAGGAAACCAACAGAGTCCATAGAGATATCACCTTCCTCTTTTTGCCTCCTCTCCTTTTGTTACGTTTCAACACAGTGAAGAAACACTTTTCTAAGTCCCCCTCAGGGTGGTTTCAGCATGGAATGTTTCTTTACACCCCCTCAGGGTGGTTTCAGCTACATGTTTCTTTATTTTCCTACTTGACATATAGGCAAACGTTAAAGAGAAACATTATAAATATCCTGACCTTTAACATATTATATTATAAACTAGACCTATTAGCTAAGATTTTTCTGCATTGTTACATGGAACAGTCTAAAGTTTCACAACCTCAGATGTCCAAAATGAGATCTTGTCCTGTGTTTTCTTTTAAACATCGAACAAAAGATAATGGAAACTGGCTGAAGATATTGTTTGATTCACTGCCTGTTGTGAGAAGACATTCACTTTGTCTTAGACACATGATGATACAACTGTGAGTCACCCGAAATACGGTCCGGTCCTCTTGAAATGGTCCTCATGAGGTTAAACTCCACGGAGAGGAATTGCTCCAGGGTCCCACAGATGCCGTCACTGTATTCTCTGGGGTATAAATGGTGAAAGAAAGGAGGATGGTGAAGAGGAAGAGGACCGTAGGAAGGAGAAAGGGCAGGAGAGCAATTACTTTCAGGCCAAGAATTTTCTTTCAATCTCTTCTTTTAAAGCTTTGACTGATTATGTTTACGTTGACTCACCTGAAGTGATTAATACGAATGTGGCTCTGTGAAAGAATTTTTTGTCAGCATAATCAAGACATTTTTACTTACAACTTTTTCAGTGTCCCCAAGGCATAATGCCTAGGTCATTTTGGAATTATGTTTTATGATTGCTCGGGAAGATAAACATGAGGAGTTTCAATAGGGAAATTAGGCTCACAGTTTAGTGCGTTCTGATTTATGAATTGCCCTTTAAGACAACATAGGCTTATGAGAAGTCCATGTTGTTTAGAAAGTGTGCTCAGTGGAGAGTACTAACCTAAGAGTCAAACTTAGCTATGAGTCAACATGTGACTTGGTCTCTGATTTCTTGTCAACCATTAAGTAATGCTTGAGCACTATCTCCTGTCTACTGAACTCTCTTCTAGGCCTGAAGGAAAATATATAGAAATGAAATCTATGGTACTTGTTTCATCAGAGTGATAAAATACAAACATGTTCCAAGGGTTAAAGGCTCCATTATAAAAATAAACATCCAAATTCCTCTTGGGAAGAAGCTATCTTTATTTAGAAAAATAATCTCCATACCAGTTGCCTGGGGGGAAGATGGTGGATTTGAAGTCATGGATGTCCACATTTCTGCATGAGAATAATGAGGGAATAGTTCCTGAAATAAAGGAGAGGGGAGAGAGAGACCAGTGAAACCATCCTTGATAGTTTCCTACTAGTGATATGTTGTAACTCTAAGAGCTGGCATGCCTAGTGTTCATTTTGAGTTGGTTTATAGTCATCCGATGTAAAACTCTTTCTCTAAATTTATTGTTGTGTCTCTCCAATCCCAAATCTGATAATAAATACACAAATTGCCTTTAATTAGTAGCCTTTTGTGGAGCTCAAAAAGGGGCCCAATTTTACTTTTGGGCCAACTTATTATGAACTATACATGAAATTGGCCCAAATGAGATAATTTATAAATTTGATATCAGAAACAGCCATAAACACCTGGGAATTTTGGAAATCTTAAGTAGAATCTTAGAGATATATGAAGTACAGGATTGGAGGGTCATGCTCATCTTCTGTGGATCTCAAAGGGCAGGGAAGTAGCCCCTAAATGACTTTTGGATTACATAAGTATTGAAAAGATACTGATAAAAGATGCAGTATTATACCTGCCAAATATTTGGGTCATTATGAAAGTTTTGAGATACACAAAAATCAAGAAATATAAAATCCACGTCGACAGAACCAATGAAACCCTCCCAGTAACACTGATAAGCCAAGCAAAGTTGAAACTTGCACAGGTGAATCATAAAGGATGCTGTCTACTGCATTTCTTGGACAGTTTAAGTTCAAGTCTTGGTTCTATATTTATTCACTGTATGACTTTTGGGAAGTTACTTTATCTCTCATCTGTGCAATGCAAATAAACAATCCTCCTTTATGGGATTATTGTTAGGATTAACTGATTAATATATGACAGACCTTAGAACAATGCCTATAAGACCTAAATAGTTATTATTATTTCTCTTGTTAAAGTTCTAAGTGATTTCATACTCGTGTATCCTCATAACATTACCATAAACTATTCTTATCCCAATTATAGAAGTGGAGACATTTATTCATTCAATGAAAATGCAAGGAGCCAGACAGTATGGTGGACCCTGGGGTTATGACAAATCACAGGGTCAGTGCAAAAGTACAAAGTCTCTTCCATCTGATTCTCTGGCCTATTGTACAGCCCCTAACTCAGAGGATAGGGGGGCTAGCATGATGCATTAGAGAAAGTACAGTCAGACTCACCTGCCTCCCCTTCCTCCAGCTGTGTGGCTTTAGTTGAGATACTTGACTTCTCTGAATCTTGCTTCATCATCTATAAAATAAGAATAATAATACCTTGTCATAGGGTTGTGATGAGATTTAAAGAGTCAATGTATACAGAATCCTAGAAGAATGTTTAACACTCAGTAAATATGGATGTGTTTCTATGACTATGTTGCAAAGAGCCAGAGAAAAGCAGGGGGCAGTAGGCACGTTGACCGCCCAAGGAGATGTCCAGCATGGGCGCTTCATGGGAGAAGTCAACCAAAGGAAAGGAAGGGTGGGCATCACTGTTTCCATGAGGACAATGCATAGTTTACTTCCATGCAGTACTTCAAGGTGGGGTATAGGAGGGCTGTGAAATCATATTATGAAGAGACACTAATAGGGAAAACAATGGAAACTGAAAAGATCCCAAGGAGGTAAGAGCAGATCACGTGGGTACAGCTGTGCACAATCCTAACAAGAAGGAGAGTTCCAGCCTTGCCTGGCTCCTGCCCATCCACCGGCTTCCACCCACTCCTCTCACCATCCCTGATGCCCTCCTTCTCCCCTTTCCCTTGGCCCTTTCTCTCTCTTTTTCTTCTTATTCTTCTCCCCAGTCTTCTCCCACTTTTCTTTACCATCTGCTCTAACTTCCTCCTCTGGGTCTTTCTCCTTCCTTCCTCATGTGCCCCATCTCCACCACTTTCTTCCATTGGAAAGGAAAGAGGGTACAGTGCTCAGCCCTGGCCTGAGGGTTACAGAGTTGGTGACATCCAGCAGCTGGCCCTGCCTCCACAGGTGACTTCCAGAGGGGGCAGCTGAGCCCAGTGTGAGTTGCCTACCTGCCTAGACACTTTTCTTAGGCTATTTGTTCCCAACTCCTCTGAGCAAATTGGGCACAAATGCCTCAGGCTTTAAAATGCTCTTTGATTTGTGTTCATGGTCAGTTCACA
The DNA here is from genome assembly GCA_963574655.1 of Perodicticus potto. Taxonomy (NCBI): domain Eukaryota; kingdom Metazoa; phylum Chordata; class Mammalia; order Primates; family Lorisidae; genus Perodicticus; species Perodicticus potto. Next base: position 24,603 of record CAUYRH010010790.1, on the reverse strand, counting down.
CCACAAACTCTTCCTTATTCAGCTTGTCTTGCATTTTCTTAATCCCCTGGAAGGGGATTAATAACACAGCCAGTCAGCAACCTGTGGGTGCAGAGCCCCAGCTGGGCCTCAGGCCCTGGAGGAACCACTCTGGACAGACTCTCAATGCCTCCATCTTTCACAGCACATCAGTGACTTATTTTCAAAGAATGAAGCTTCCTCTCAAAATTGTATCCACTAAAGGGCTGTTTTGCTTTATGTACTGAAAGAGAAGTGCCAATCTTTTTAACAGACAGATTCTAGCTAATAACATAGAAAAACAGGATATGTAGGAAAAGGATATGTAACTAGGACTAGGAAAAGGGAGAAAGCGCAGAATTAGGGGAGGAAAGATGAGACCAAATGAAAAAGTAGAAAAGAACAGAAAGTTCAGGGCACTACAAATAGCCCAAGAAGAATGTCCAGGCAGGTGGGCAACTCAGGGACACCTCTGAGAGACTGATTAAATTGCTTATATTCTTTTATGGAGACTAAGATTTCAAAATAAATACACACAAAAAATACATACATAAATTAAATTTTTTTTCTTAACCCCCAATCTGATGGTACATAAATTTTTAAAAACTAGTACAAATCCACCTTCAAAATGCAGGTTGGAATCTAATTGTCATTGTGACGCTGTTGAGGGAGGTCTTCTAAGAAGTGATTAACACCACTATCACGAGAGTGAGTTATCTCGGGAGTGTGGCCTTTTATTTCTTTCTCTGTCTCAAGCTCTCTCATCCTTCCTCACCATGTGACACCTTCCATCATGTTTCGATGCTGCAAGAAGACCCTCACCAGGGGTGCGGCCCCCTGATTTTGAACTTCTCAGCCTCCCAAAGCATGAGCTAATCAATCTCTTTCCCTCATAAATTACACAGTCCGTGGTATCCTGTTATAGCAACACAACATGGACTAAGACAATGAAGTGAGTTGGAGTGGGTCTTCAGAAATGCCTGGCTCTGCCGTGAAGATGGGTGGATCCACATAGGAGGCAGGTGCAGCTGTTTGTTTCCTTAGTTTAATATCTGGGTCCAGCCTCAGCCCTGAGAACCGGAATGATCCATTTCTCCTCTCTGAATGTCAGTGCCTGATGTAAAACATAGTGCTTAGAATGTCTCGCCCTCCTCAAGGGCACTACTCACCAGATTTAAGACAAGTCCAGACCCTCAGCGGTACTAAGTCCTAGCAAAAGGCTCACATGGAGTCCCCATCCCATCTCCTCAGCCTCCCTTCCCAAGGCAGACAGCCCACTCCCAGGTGGGGTACACTCCTGCCTTCCTGGGAGTCTTACCTACTGATTGGCCACAGGGTCTGAAATGCCCTCTAGCAATGCAACGTTTATTTCATTAAGTAGCATTGTTCCCAGTGAAATGTCAAATCTCCCTATCAGTCACTAATTCTTGTGTCTGAATGGAGTTAGAGGATCCCAATCACTCCTTTTAACTACCAGCAACAGGCTTGACAGTGCGAGAGGCCAGAGGAGCAGAGAGGAAACCCACAGCTCAAGAGCATTGGCTGAGCATTAAAACTAGGGCTTTAACTTCCTCATTCCAGAACAATTCTGAAACCCTAGTGAGATACCTGGGTTGGATTGAGATAATGAGCCCTTTCCCAGTCTGATTTGTTTTACTTTTTGCTGAAAACTTTATAATTTTGAATAAAATATGAGAGATTTAAAAACCACAGCAGCCAAACAATAGCTTAAAGTGGCTCAAGAGGGGGATTAAATGTTCGGTCTCCCTGCTTCAGTGTAGTTTATGAGCTTCTTTATCTTGGTCTGTTCTGGGACTAAGTATATAATAAATATTATATATGTGTATTATATATTATGCAGCACACATAATTAAGAAAATTTGTATCACTTAATCCACCCTAGAAAGTAAATATACTAGCATTAGTAAGCATACTAAATAAAATGGCACTCATTGTACTTGCATATTATACCCGTCTTAAAAAAGAAAAAAGCTAGTATTTTTTGTGGCCAGGTCAAATCTTTGTGGGTGTTTCATTTGAGTACATTTTTTAGCACTTGCTCTGCCATCTCTGAACGAGGGCTAAACCAGGACGATATGACTAAAGACTTTTGTGCCACCTTTCTGAAAAGGTTGATCCATAGTATTTGGCAAATATTCAACATTTCTGTGAGAGAGGATATATTTATTAACTCAAATTTCATAATTCTAGAAGAGATACCAAATGAACCTCCTTCCATGCAAGTAGGCAGTTGAGGTGAACTAAAAGAAGCCCAGAGAGGTTGAGCAACCTTACCCAGGCTCCAAGTTAGCCAGTGGGAGAGGTTGCCCTACAGCCTGGGCTAAGATTTATGCCAATAGTGTTCATTGCACCACGCCATGATGCTTTTCATTTGAGCGATCCACAGCAGCAGACGTAACCTCACATTAAATATTTTCATTTCCTTTGTTTCCCATGGAGTTACAATCCTGTGAAGTGGCTTGAGTGGATAGTGGTGAGAAGAGCAGGGCCAACGCCAGAAACTCACTTTTTTTCAGCCTTGTAATTGGCTGTGCCTCCTAGTCCCAGAACAAGACACATACATGGCCCACAGAGATGCCTGCCATCCCACCAGCTGTTCAGCTGAGTGAGACAGATGCTCAGTCCAGCAAGTGACCTGAAGTGACTGGAAAAAATTAATTAACTTGCTATGGAACTAATAATAAGCTGCTGGTTTGTTTTTTCTTTCCCTAACACCAGTTGCCAAAGAGTTTTTCATTAGGGGGGCTGAATGCTTCCTTTGTAAGCAGAATAACCTCATTAGTTACAGTGCCATCATGGCTGGAGAGTCAGACAACAAATCATTGTCTCTTCCTTAGCCACTAGCCACAAGAGACCTACTTGTCATCTTTCATTGTCTCGCTGGGAGGAGTTTCTCTCCACCCCCAACATTCTCCATCCCTTCCTTCAAGGTCTCTTTCAAAAGCGACTTTCAAACATCCCTATTCACTTTTTTTTTTTTTCTTGACAGCAGAGTTATTTTGTGTTTGTTAACCTGGGCATTTTGAGAAACAAAATAATCATGGACACTCTACGATCCCAAGTCCCCTAGCCTCTGTGTCCATGCATCTCTGGTCCAGGCTCTGCCATTCCAATCCAAGTTTGCAGGATGCTTTGCATGGGCACATCAGTTTCAAAGAAGAATCTTTAGTCTTCACAACAACCCTACGGTGCTATCAACACCTTACAGATGAGGTCAGGAGTAGAGTAGCACATGCAGAGTCCTGCTTCTACTGAAAGGCACAACTAGTGTCACGACCAGGACTTCAGACTTCCCAGTCAGGGGCTCTTTCTAACCTACCACAGCTGCCTCGCAGCCCCTTGTTTTTCTATCTCATCTCTGCAGTCCCGGTGTCACTTCCCTCCTCACTGTGTCCACCTTAGCCCTGTTGCTTCTTTAAGACTTTTGGGTCCAGCTGATTATCTTAAAGCCACCAATAAGTGGGTGGCAGGACAGGGGCACTGGATTGCAATGGATCCACCCAGCTGGGTCATCCTCCTTGGAACTTCACACATCCTGCTTCAAGCCGGGAACTTATCAGAAGTGATGTCCTGGTCTTGGTAAATACTTCGTGTGAGTGCTTTGTGAGGAGGAGAAAATGAGAAGGCAGACCCCGGGAGACACCATGTTCCTTATATAAATAGGAAAAAGTTTCCAAGATTTGTTCTCTGATCAGTTTTATTTCGTGTAAAAAGGGGTGGATTAGCAGGATGGAGGATGAGGATCCAAAACAATGAAGCCATGATAGGGACTTTGTGGGCTTAAAAATATCAGATCTGCCTCTGTGCAAAGGACATAGGGTATGGTTTCCTGGCCATTGGAATCTGAGTCTCCCTCAAAGAGTGCAAACCCAGACTGCCTGGCTTTAAGGCCTGGATTTACTACCCACTTGATGTTCGACTGCGAACAGGCCGCCCAACCTCTTTGTGTTTCAGATTTCTCATGTGTAAAATTGACATAATAATAGTTTCAATTTCCTAGGGTTGTTATATTAAATACATTAATGTACGCATGTCACATAGAAAAGCCCAGCACACAGTAACTGTGTAATGAATATTAGCTAGTACTATTACATTAGCTAGGAATTGAGATATTAACGTTTCCTTTCAATATGTTCTCCTGCGCACAGGAAGAGACAAATATACTATATATGTTAGCCAATTTGAAATACATGCTTATAGCCTCAGTCATTAACACCCTGCAGGACAATAATTTAAAGTGCTTTAGATAGGATGGTTTAAAAATACTCATATAACGTTAGAGTTAGCAGCGATCTTACATATCATCCAACAAATCCCTATTCCAATGAAACAATGAAAGCTGAATTTCATCATAATCTTTTGTCTTTAAGAACTTTGTGTGTGTGTGTGTGTAGGTGGGGTTTGATATAGTATTTTACGTACAAATGCACATTTTAAAAATGTACCCTTAAGAGTATATATTCCCATGAACTTTGATAAACACAATCAAGGAAAAAAGTTTTTATCTCCATATGTTTCCTCTGTGTATTTAAATTTGTAAATATGCATATGCTTTTGACCTCCAGACAGAATTATATATTCTTAGAGGCAGTTGCTTGTGGTTATGGGATATAGGCCCACAGAGGGTCAGCCCCTCAGATCAGGTCCCTGGCAAGCATACCACTATATGTCAATCACTACAGAAATGTAAGAAATATTAAGAAACTTGAGATTTATCCTGGTTTTTCCCCAACTTGCTTAAAACTAGATCTTTCAGAAAAGAGAAATGAATCTCTCTGCTTTATTCTGAGTTGTTTTCTACCAAAAATGGCTATAATTTTTATAATTGTTTGAAAGCAATACACATTTGTGAGCTTATTTTTTTAGGAGTCTGATCTCTGAAATGAGCTGAGACTTTACTGCTCTAAGGTGAGTGTGGTCCAGAGAGCATTAGCCTAAGACCCAGAGCACTGTTTTCTTGGCCTCTGTGGTCCTTAGTGAGCTTTTCCAGACCTCCCTGGATTTGGCTCAGAATAATCCGAAGGAAGACTTGAATTCTTCATGGTATCTGTTGTTAGTGAGAACTCAGTGTTAGTTTGGAATCTCCCTAGATACTCTATTCAGTATCTGTTCTAGTACCTGAGAAACTGGTTTAGAAAAACTGCCATACTAACAAACATATGAAAAAATGATCATCATCCCTAATTATCAGAGACATGCAAATCAACACCACCCTTAGATATCCACATCACAAAGTCTCAAAGCTGCAGATGCTGGCTGGCATGGATGTGGAGAGAAGGGAACACTTTTACACTGCTGGTGGGACTGCAAACTAATACAACCTTTTTGGAAGGAAGTATAGAGAATCATCAAAGAACTCAAACTAGACCTCCTATTTGACCCTCCAATTCCATTACTAGGCATCTACCCACAAGAAAAAAATTCCTCTTAAGGACATTTGCACAAAACAATTGATTTTTCATCACATATAACAATACGATGTAGAAATGGTTCACCTTATGTCATGACAGCAAAGAGTTGTCAAGGCTATTTCTTTTTAGACGCTCTTTTCATTCATCCATGAGGAAGCATCTACCTAGCTTCATTATTTGCAGATTTGTTTCAAATGATCCAATTTTGTTGGAGTAGCAACATCAAACCTTGCTGCTCATCCACACATAGGTTGAGATGTATTTGCTTCCACTACACCTTTCAGCTTCTCATTATCAACCTTGGTCTCAGGTTGCCCACATGGCTCATTTTCAAGATTAAAGTCTTCAGAACAGAAATTCTCAAATCATCAAAGTACTGTGTGTTCTTTAGCCACATCCTTCTTAAACACTCTGGTGATATTTTGAGCTGTCTGCACTGCATTGGTTCCACATGGGACTCATTAAAAAAAAATAATAATAATACAAAGTTTTGACTTACCTATGGTTTCCTAAAAATTGCTCTAAAAGAATTTGAAAGATAATCACACCCCAAAATGTGCCTTTGAAAAAATGAAGATGTACCTTCACAATAAAAATAAAATAAGAAGTGTCAAAGTGAAATGTCAGAGATAATACCTGTCAAACTGAATTTTTAAGGAAATTGGGCATTTCATAGTAGATATATAATTCTATGCTCAAATACAACCATATTAGAAATACCACATGCAAAAACATTATGCTGCCAAATAACTTTGAAATAGTATTATGTGTGATATCATGCACTCAGATCTCACCTAAAAGTTGGGCCTTGTCTATAGAATGATAATCATTCATTCAGTACTAATGTAGACATTTTCTTAAAGCATGTTGATCTCCTAGACAACTTAAGGCAAAATAAAATCTTCCAAATTTTATATTATCTAAGAATTTTTTTCCAAGAGATGATTACACACTCTCACACAAAGACCTAAACTGTCTGTTGGTTAATGGATATTCAAAAGCTTAATCCATTCACTGTAAATGTTCTCTCAAATGATAATTATCTTAACTAGTAGCATAATATTTGTTGAACTCATGTATAATCACAATTTTATGTTAAATAGCATCACCTATTTAGGAAGTTTAGAAAGATTCTCAAATCAATCTCTAACTACAAAGCCCCAGTCATAAGAAAACCATGGAGCACTACTTAAGAATCACGTCCATAACACAAAAAGTCCACACAGTATGAGCAGAATCCTTATGTGAAGTTAAACCCATCTGTATTCTGTCAGAATGTCTGTTTCACCAATAATTGTACAGTTCATTGTACTTGGATTTCAAGTCCTCACTGGAAATTTGTTACTAACATTTAAGTTTAGTAACTTTATGTTGATTTATTTTTATTTATTTATCTGAGACAGAATCTTACTCTATTGCCAGGGTTAGAGTACCATCATGTCAGCCTAGATCATAGAATTCTCAAATTCTTGGGGTCAAGTGATCCTCCTGGTTCAGCCTCCCAAGTAGTTGGGGCTACAGGTATTCCACTACAACACCAATTTCATTTTTCTATGTTTAATAGAGATGGGGGTGTCACACTTGCTCAGGCTGATCTTGAACTTCTGAACTCAATTGATCCTTCTGCCTCAGCCTCCCAAAGTGCTAGAATTATAGGCCTGAGTTACCATGACCAGCTTTTTATATTGATTTTATAATATTTCACATATTTCTAAATAATTGCCAAGTTAAATATTCATGTAGCACCATCTCGATCTAATGAGTGGATAATAACTATAACATAATAGATGACAGTGAAGACATTAATTCTAAAAATCCTTGAAGTCCAAATTTTGATATGATAATGTGTTGTCATGAAGTTTCTACATTTCTTACATCTATAGCATTTTCAATAATTGGAATTTATCTTCTTCAATAGAAGGTTGATGCAATATACAGGTAAATTGAATATTTTCAGTAAATTCATTGAATCATAGTATGCATCAGAGACAGACTTTTCAATAGGTGTACAATCATAAAAGTAATCAGGCATGCCAATGTTAAAAGTGATTTAGCCTCAAATTCACAAAGGCAACAAAAATATAAGGATAAAGTGCTGTATTAGGAACCAAATAACTCAATATATAACTGTTTACTTAGTTATAGATCCTTGTTCAAAATAGTAAAAGTATGTTTTTCTCAATGTCCACAATGTCCTAGAACAAAAAAACCTTGAATTCAGTGCATACTTCGGTTTTGGTGCTGCTGCTTCACACGATCCAATCCTTAGCAGGGATCCAGAAAGAACTGGTGAGCACCGCTGAGCCCCAAAATTGGTGGGCTTGACTTCCTGGCAAATGGCTGCATTTTTTCACATTCGGTTCAGGACCACTAAATGCTGAAATGTGGATGCGTACCGAAACAAAAGCAATTCATTATGTACTAAAGTTTTTTTTTAAATTTAGGATTTGTGTAAAATCACCTTTTGAGCAGCAACTATCAAAAGTCTGGAAAGCAACTGACATTTCCATTAATCTTTTTCTGGAGAAAATGTTAGTTCTAAGGATTTAACATCCTGTAAGTAATGTTTAACATAACAGTATCCATAAGCAGCCTTTTGATTGTCGGACCATTGCCTGATTTTAATATAATTTTAAAAAGTGTGCGTTAATATAAAAAAATGCACAGGTATATATAATAAAGAATCATTAGAAGTGTCTCCTTCTGAGTTCTAAATGTTGAATAGTCTTTATGTGATATCCCGGCATACAGCTGCAGAAATGAAATGACTTCCATTAATTTCTGTAGCTCTTGCTGTTTACAGTGGGGTATGTGGAGGCTAATAGGTAAAACAGTGTCCATGGTCATAAAGCAAAGTAGAATGAATCAGTTAGTCACAGAAATGAACTAAAACAGTTTACAACATTTTGGGAAATCATAAAAACAGTTTACAGTCCCATCAGTTAAATAAAAACACATTGCAAATGAATAAGAAACTTATGTGAAAAACTATAACTATGACAGTGTCATAAAGCACGAACAAGTATTAGAAAAATGAGTTATGCAGAGCACGCTCCGCTAGGTGAGAGCTGAGAGAAAAAAGTTCAGAATTTTGTGAGCTGCTAAAAATCATGCTGGTAGTTTGACACGGTTTTCACATGGATAATGGGTTGCTTTACACTATTAAATTGGCAAACATACAAGTCAGGGCTTTCTTTCTTCTCTAGAGAACTGTTTTTTAAATATTTACTAGCATACCGGTGTGTGCGTGTAACTGCTTTCCGTAAGCCTACTAATTAATCAGTTAGGTGCTACAGATGAGAAAACAAATGCTATGGCTGTAAGTGAATTGATACTGGAAAATTATTTTGAAAATTAAATGCACAAATGAAAGCACAAATAGGGCACTGATATATCAGACTTTGTAAATATAATACCAATCACAGTTTATTATTTCCTTATGGTAAAGAAGGTGTACAAATCATTGGGTTAGAGCTCTAATAAAAATCTCAGTACAGGAAATAAACAAGCAAACCAAAGAAAATAAACACACAGCATCAATATAAACATAATGAAACTTTCATTAAATAAAAAGAACCTGAATCTTTTACTTAAATCAGCAACAAAATATGAAATTCTAGATATTCTAGCAACAAGTTGATAGAGAAGAAAGCACATAAACATCCACTCACCTCACTGGCAAAGTTCTCATATACGGTAAGCAAATACCTGTGTTTAAAGAGTCTGCAAATAACATGCATTTATAAAAGTAATCAAGTATAAATGTTAAAAGTGATTTAGCCCCAAACTCACAGAGGCAAAAGTATACGTATGTGATGCCATCCTGGGAACCAAATAACTCAATACATAACTGTTCAATGAGTTGAAGGTCCTATCTGTTAGTTGTAATATGTATTTATGCGTTGAAAGAGTCTGTAAATAACATGTACTTTACTCACACGAAATTTTTGGAAGGATATATAAGAAACCAGTAGCCTTCTCCTCTCCAGAGATATGTGTAATCCTAAGTGTCAGGGAAGATGGGGAGCAGTAAACAGCAGGGGACATATTCACCTTACAAAATGGTGTGCCTTTACTTATAAACCATATGCATATGCTTTCTATTAAAAATATCAATTGATTAATTGTAGATGTGAAAGAGAAAAAAAGACATACGTCTTATTGTAAATGCTGTGTAGCTGTGAATACATAGAACTGGTGCACAGAATGAAGAGGCAAGAAAATTGTTTTCAGCATTTATTGGTCATTTTTACTTTCATATTTACTGGATTATACAAATACTCTGAGGGTTTAAATTTAATAAGTAGAACAAAAAGCACATTGTAGAAATGGGATAATTATAGATTGGAGGGTCCGAAACTCCCTTGACAGATGTAGTTAAGAGAAGTATTTAATAATTCACAAAGCCCAGTGGGGCCAAAAAGGTAAAAACATTACTTATGGAAAACTTGTCCACACTTACGAAAATTAATGTAAGAGATTTTTTTCTTGTTTGGAATGTTGGAAATAGTGGCTTCCATACTCAAAGTATCTGTTGCTCTCGGTTGTTTTTTGTGGGATTGCCGAAGGTACCTAAGAGGAGGCAGATCTCTGCTCCCCATTCCCTTCAGATTGTTTTTGAATTACGTGGGGATTAGACCCGGTGTGATAAAGGTACATTTTCACACTGGCCTGTAGCTATGTTTGCCTTGGAGTCTAATGTATTAAGAATCTATTTCAGCACTATCCAGGTTGAAATGTGTACCATGAGGATGTTCATCATATAGTAAGTGGTTCAATTTTTCTTTTTAAAAATTATAATATTTTACCATTGAAGTGGGTTTCAAAGTACTGTGGGACTGGTGAAAACATCTGTTAAATGACAAAAATATTATGAAAAATATCCTTAAAAGTGAAACATTTTTGGCCAGCAGAGTGGCTCAGTCCTGTAATCCTAGCACCCTGGGAGGCTGACACAGGTAGATTGCTTGAGCTCAGGAGTTCAAGACCAGCCTGAGCAAGAAGGAGTGTAGGAGACTGAGCAGCAGGCTGATAGAAGCAGCCACCAGCTGTTGAGGCAGGTGCTGGGAGCGGGACAGTCTCCTAGCCAGCAAGGAGATGCTTGGCTGCCGGGAGACAAGCCCTCAAGCAGCTGCATGCATTAGAGAGTTAAGATCAGACACGAGTGAGCAAGCAGGTGTTATACATTGGACATTTGTGGCGGAGCACCCAGTAATCATTAAACACTTGTTAGCATGTAGCTTGAGTTCGTGGGCCCCCACATCTGTTGTATAATTCTTCAATAAGAGGCCACAATACAGATAGCGCAGGGCTCTCCCTGGACGGATGGGAAGCCCCTGTCTGGCAGGCTTGTATCTCAACCCATGTCCCTGCTGGCTTATGTGTGCAGTAATGGGGGTGCCGCAGCGGGCAGTGACAAGCGATACCCAGTCTCTACTAAAAATAGAAAAATTAGCCAGGTGTTGTGGCCAGTGCCTGTAGTCCCAGCTACTTGGGAGGCTGAGGTAAGAGGATTGCTCAAGCCCAAGAGTTTTTAGGTTGCTGTGAGCTGTGATGCCATGGGCCTCTAATAAGGGCGACAGAGTGAGACTATGTCTCAAAACAAGAAAACAAAATAAAACAAAACAAAAAAAAAGAAAAGTGAAGAATTTTTTATAACCTCGAAATTTCTGAATGTAAGAATTAACTAAAAGATGTGTGTACACTATTTATCGGAACTTATGAAAAATGAATCATCACCTCTCTGTGATTTCTCCTGAATTGTATATAACATAAAAGAAAGCAATGCATTTCAAAGCCAAATTTATGTATCAAACCTCTGAGCAATAAATATATATAGAAGTATGATTTAAATTAGATGTTTCATGAAGCAAATGAAAAGCCATTATGAATTCACAATGGCTGTGAGACTCATCTTCCAGTTTAAGAAAAAAAAAAATCACAGCTTGGATAAGTGTTCTCCTCAGATACAACATTATGATACCTTGAGGGATATCATTCTTTCATAACTTTATTTCATAAAGACAGCAAATAGAAAAGGTAAAAAAGTAAGAGTGTCTGGTAAAGCTCAAGAAATAAGCTAAGAACAACACTTTGGAAAATACTCAGGAGAAAAACTATGTAGCTAGAGAGCCAATTATAAACGGGAACAAAGGACTTCCTGCACACAGGAGCTACTAACAAAACTGTCCCCCAGAAACGGACACACAAGAAACAGATTATCCCAGAGGTAATGACATAAAGCTTCATACCTATACAGAATATTTCTGATTGATACAGAAAAAAAATAATCAAGAAGAGGCCCCAAGACAGACGGCCTGTAAATGCCGATCCTTTAAAAAATAAATTTAAAATACTTTTAATATGATGCAACACAGGAAAGGAGACCATCTTTGAAAGGATTAGGCAGGAACATTAATATTGTGCTTTCATCTCAAAGAGAACACGTATGTGATTGCCTACGTACATTAACGTGGCCTCATCCATTTAGGCCAATCTGGTGCCTCATGTAACTCTCTCATCACCTCATCACTCTCTCCCCATCATTACTGTATTAGTTTGAAGGGTCAAAACAAGTCCTAGACATTTTATCTCACCTGTTTGTGTGTGTGTGTGTGTGTGTGCGCGCGTGGTGCTAACATGTGCTACTTTGTTTCATTTTGGTATAGATTTTCAAAATTGTTTATACAATTTTGTTTTATATTATTTAAAATGTATTTAAGTTTCCAAGTCAAATTTGAAAAATAGACTTTTTTCCGGCAGGCCCAGCTTTGTCTCTATTCAGGAATATTCTATTGACCATTCAGTTCTGGATTTCTGGGTCTCTTGTTTAAGGAGTGACAGATATGTGGCCCTTTAATTTCTGTGCCATTTGATGAAGAAGGTAGAAGTCAGCCAACTTTGATGATATAAATTCTATATCACAAATATGCTTTTCTTTAAATCCTGTACTTCTTATAAATGTACATAAATGAAAAGTTTGTTTCAGGTGGTTGTTTTATCCCATTGCATGAACAACATTGCTATTGAGTGATTTTAATTCTCAGGTCAGGCTGGTAGTATAAGAATTATTATTTTTGTGTGTATAAACAATAAATCTGAGCATAAGGGATTTTAATTATCTATTGCCCTAAGAAGTATCAGAATCAGAATTTGAACTATCTGAGAAGGAAACTAAATAAGTAAGAGTCATCTAATCTGTGATTGGCTACATTGAGAGACCAATGTAGCACAAAGTAGATGTATTAATGACCCAAATCTCTAACTAGGGGAGAAAAAGCATAAGGGAGTTTCTATCAGGAAATCATAGAATCTTGTCTAATGAAGACAGATGAATGGCTAACAAACATTTGAAAAAATGCTCATCATTCCTCATCATCAGAGAAATGCAAATCAAAACCACCCTGAGATAACACCTAACCCTGGTGATATTGGCCCACATCACAAAGCCTCAGAACTGCATATAGAGGCATGGACGTGGAGAGAAAGGAACACTTTTACACTGCTGGTGGGACTGCAAACTAACACCACCTTTTTGGAAGGAAGTATGGAGAACCCTCAAAGAATTCAAATTAGAGCTCCCATTTGATCCTGCAATCCCGTTACTAGACATCTATGCAGAAGAAAACAAATCCTTTTACCATATGGACACTTGCACTAGACTGTTCATCACAGCTCAATTAATAAGCACCAAAATGTGGCAACAACCCAAATGTCCACCAACCCAGGAATGGATTAACAAGCTGTGGTATATGTATAACCATTTATACTATTCAGCTTTTTAAAAAGACGGAGACTTTTTATCCTTTATTTTAAGCTGGAAAGAGGTGGAACACGTTCTTCTTAGTAAAGTATCACAAGAATGCAGAAGCAAGAATCCAGTGTAGTGAATTCTAATATGAAGCCAGTAGACAACCTAATATACACCTCATAAGAGAATAACTCGATTCAAGGTGAGGGGCAGGAAAGGAGGGAGGTAGGAGGACAGAGGGGGATGGGGGTCACAGTGTATGGCACAACTCTTGGGGGTGGGGCACAATTATAAGAGGGACTTTACCTATAAAACAGCAATCAGTGTAAACTAATTCTTTGTACCCTCAATGAACCTGAAACAACAAAAAATAAAATAAAATAAATTATTACAACAGAATTGAGGTATATTCTTTAGTGAAGACAATGAGTTAATGTTGTAATTGTTTGTGTGCAGCCAAAAATGTGGGAAATTGGGAAAGAGACCAAATCATAGTGAAGCAATGTACAAGTAATGGTATAAGAGAACAGCAAAGACATCAAGTTTCAGAAAATGTGCTTTTGTTAGTTTTTGTCACATCATTAAGACATAAAGGGGAGCTATTGTAAGAGACTGTATTTGGCACAGTCTTATTTTGTCCTATTTAGTTACTGCTATCATTTATTTTATGACCACTTTAGTCCTTTACATCTATTAGTTTTCATTTTATTATGAAAACTCTTTGTCTTTTTCCATTGCTTTGTGCTCCAAAGGTCTACAAGAGTAAACTATTTCAAATACTGGTTGTACCTACATAAAATGAACTTGGAAAGAATTTCCATTTGAATTAAGTTACGAGAAGTTTTGCTCCATGGTTTATTTTGTGAAGACAGAAATTGCTATCTCCTTTATATTCACCCTGCACCCTCAGAAATAACGTGTATGGACTTGAGTATATTAAACCAACCTTGCATCCGTGGGATGAAACCTACTTGATCATGATGTAGATTTTTTGATGATAACCTGTAACCAATTGTCAAGGATTTTGTTGAGAATTTTTACATCTATATTCATTCGTGAAATTGGTCTGAAATTCTCCTTTTTAGTTGGGTCTTTTCCTGGTTTTGGTATCAATGCCCTGGTCCAAATGGCTTCACACCAGAATTCTATCAAACCTTCAAAGAAGAGGAAGGATTCTTCCCCAACATGTTCTCAGAAAAGGTGGTTGATGCACAGGACGCCTGAGTGGAGAGAGAGAGCATTCACCACACAATGTGTTGGTTTTATTTGTTGTATTCTTTATGAACGTGAAAGAAACTGCCCTAACATTTACTGATTTAAAGTGATGAACTTTTTTTTTTTTTAATTCTATGTTCAACAAGCTAGGTATTTTGTCCGCTAGTCTTTCTGGATACGGCTGCAGTCTTCCATCAGGACTGGAGGGTTCAAAATAGCCTCATGCACTTCTCTGACAGTTGGTGAAAGCTGCCGGGTGAACACCTGGATTCTCCTCCTAGTGGCTTTTTATCCTCCAGTGGAGTAGACTTGACTTTCCTAACATGGTGTTCTCAGATGATGTGAGAGGAAACTATATGGCTTCTTAAGGATTAGACTGTAGACTTTGTACTCCATGTCGGCCACGTCTTATTGGTTAAAACAAGTTTTATGTACAGCTCAGTCTCAAGGAAAGTGGATAAATAAACTTCACTTTTTGATGAGGACAATGACAATGTCACAGAGGAAGGACACACAGCCTTCACTTTGGTTATGTTGATTCATTGGAAGTCGATATAACACAAGTGAAAGCCAGAAATTTCCCTAAGGATCTTAATCATCATCAAACATGATTATGAATTTATATTTTAACATATGAGTTGTTTTAGATTCAGCAATCCTCTTGTTCTAACAAAGTTTATAGTTTTAATTTTCAGAAATACTTCAGAGATGATATCATCTCATACTATCAATAAGCAAATGTGTAAGGGTGATCAGTAAATCACTCCATGCTATTCCTAAATCAGTTCTCTGACAAAATGAGATTAACATTGCAACCATTTACCCAATGATCATTTGGTGCCAGGTTCTCAGGTAAGCACTTAAAATAATTATCTCTTTAAAATTCACAGTGTCCTTATGAGGCTTATATTATTATCTTCCCTTTGCAGCTGCAAAATATCAGGCCTAAACTTTGGTATATATTCATTCTCCTTATGACTTTCCATGGTTAGTAAACCAAGGTCTGATCCTTCAAACCCAGGTCTCTTTGATTCAAGGTTGTGCCTTAAACACTATGCCATGGTCATAAAATATCTTAACGGGTTTACTGGAACTTAAAATTCTTAGTAAGGTTTAATTTATTCACATATCTTTTCTTAATAAGTTAGTTTGTATTTCACCTGAGAATGACCCATGAAACAATCTCAGAAATGTTTTAAATATTAATAAACATTACTTAGCACAAATAATAAAATGTACTAAAATGCTGCATTAATGAAATGAATTAAATGCTTTTCCAAAGGGAGGCAAATTGATCAGAGAAATAAAAAGAACATGTAGAAGTAAATTCTCCCAAATAAAAGAAATCCATACATAATTAAGGTAGGGATTAGGTTAAGAGAAAAATAAGTAATTATTGTATAATGTTAAATAATTCGTCTAAGCACAATTTTAAGTTTTTTCCAAACATATTTGTGTAGAGAACTGGACACCATGCTTGCAAAGGACAGTTACTGATTCTTATCACAGTAAAAGGAAAACGCTGAGAAGAGGACAGTCTCCTGGCAAGCCTAGAGACATTTCCTGACTTGGGGGCAGACCCCCAAGTAACTCAGTGTTCTGGAATGAGATAAGGTCGGTCACTCAGTAGTAAGCATGTGTTTAACATTGATGCTTAGTAGTTCTTCATGAGGGTTGTGGGGAAAGAACACGTGAGGAGAGCACGTGGCAATCCTTACGCAGGCAGCCCTCCTATGTAATTACCTGAACTCTCCACACCTGTTATGTCAATTACTTAACTCTCCACACCTGTTGTATATAACCTTAATAAATAGCCGTTGCGGAGGGGGCTCGGGGCTACCCTGCAACTAAGGTTAGCCCGGCTCCCGCAAGCTTGTACTTCTAATCCGTGTCACGCCTGGTTCCTTCCTGCGGCGACCGAGACCAGGCATAGGGGCCCCGACACCTAGGCTATATTTGCATACAACATAATAAAACGTACACAAATAAATTTCAAATAGATTAATGCTTTAAGTAAGTAGCAGAAAATATAGGGGATAGGTTTTAGGCTTCACTATGGGAAGAAAACCCTCCTAAGCTGAAGCCCAACTGAGATCAGTTCTACCTAAAATGAAGATATTAGAGATTTTACTCAAGTGGTTATGTTAGGAAATGTGTGCCCTCACAGAAATACAAAATAAAACAAAAATCAGTCCCAAATTTTGGGTTGAAGTGTTGAAAAAATACAGAAGTTATGTAAATTTCCAGGACTAGCGTGAGAAGGAAAAAACCATTAATATAAAAGCTGGTCGTATGCTAAAGTGTTTTTTGAAAGAAATTTAATACTATCTGCCAACATCCATATTTTGTTTTTTCTATTGCCTTGGAAAACACTAGAAGTTTTCCTGGGGAAATTATAGAGATTTTAGATATCTAAAAATTAAATTTAGATCAATAAATAATTCAATTTTCAGAACTATTACTTACTGTTTATACACCAGATTGGTGTGTGGCTTTGTATATAAAACTCACACTTGAACCACAAAGTTGGAACTTCAGGGATCCCCTCAGACACTTTTTTTCAATGAGAGTTATGCTGAGTGTGCCTCCCTATCCTACATCCCTTCTATCTCCTTATGTCTGTGCCTCTGCCGCCCTGGGACAGCAGAGGGCGCCAGACCAGCCTCTACTCTGCTCCCTCATCTGTCTACGCAGGGCAGAGAAGATGAGGATGAAGACCTTTCCTGTAATCCACTTCCACTAAATGAATTGTAAATATATTTCCTGTTCTTTATAATTTTCTTAATAACATTTTCTTTGGTCTAGTCTACTTTATTATAAGAATCCATTATATAATACATATAATATTGTAAATGTGTGTTAGTGGACTGTTTATGTTATCAGTCTTTTGGTAAACAACAGGCTCTTAATAGTTAAGTTTGGGGGCAGTCAAAGCTATACGCAGATTTTTCCACTGTAGGAGGGGTTGTTGCTCAATAGGCAATAGGCAACTGTAATTGGATCTTTATTTTGTAAACAAATACTTAGTAATATTAAAAGAATAGCTACATGATACTGATAATTGATCCATTATTTTAAGGATACTCTTTATTTTCTGGTTTTAGTTTTGTACTGCTCTGTACTCTTCAAGTACTCTACTATGTGTATGCATGAAGAATTGCGAAAATATCTAACAATGAATATAGCACCTGGATAGCGCAATCAGATCCATTAAGCACCAGTCACAGTGGGTTTTCCTATAAACCTGTAGCAGTACTGCTATACCTAACTATTGAATGTAAATCAGCAATGTGTATACATTATAGCTGTCACTACCATAAGAAAAAAACAAACGATTTGATTAAATGAACCAGAGGAAAGGAAGACACAAATGAGTTTAGTATCCCTGGAGGAGGAAAAGATAATTTATCTGATTAGAGTAATGACAAAAATTAAATTTTAATAGAGGTAAAATAGAAGTAAATATTAAAAAAATAAGATGTTAAAAAACCAAAAGGTCCTTTGTAGGAAAAACAACACCCAACTAAGATAAGATTCAGAGCAAAAGAGAGAAAACAGTAAGATACTAGATATTAATTATAATATTAATATGAAAGTTTACTAAAAGTTAATAATAATGAAAGAATTACAATATATCAGAGAGAAGATACAAAACCAAATAAATAAAGGGTAAAAATCAGGCTAATGGCATTCTTTTCTTTGCCAACAAAAGGTAAAAGAATGCTGAGGGACAATGCCTTCATATTCCAAGGAAAACTTACTTTAAAATGGAATTCTACAGCTAACAAACTATGAGAAAATAAAGCTATTTCAGTTTTGCTATAATGAAGAGCGATCAAACCTCCAGATTCTTTCTAGAAAAATAAAATTATGATCCATTTTAATAAAGAAATATGAAAGAAAAAAAGAGCATGATGTGGTGTTCTTTATCAGAATGGTGGGATATCAGAAATGGTGGAAACAAGGAGGAGTTCAATGAAGAGAAATATGAATGAGGCACCAAGTGGTCCCAATATGAATAGAAAAACAGCTCCACAACATGCTGTATGCAAGAAACATGGGCAGATTTTATGCAATATTCAAAGAGTAAAACTTGGGGACATATTAAGAAAATAGTAAAGAAGACACATTTATTCATGTAAAGACAAAAAGAAGAAAAAAAGAAGGAAGGAAAGGAGGAAGAGAAGGATGGAAGGAGAGAAGAAGAAGAGAGAAAGACATAAATAATTTGGAATTTCAGGAGAATAAAAAAACTATATAATAAAGCTATTGTTAGCAATCCATCTGAGAAACAAGTCAAGAAGGAAGTAACTCCAGTAAGATTAGCCCACATAACAAAATCCCAAAACCAGAGATGCTGGCGTGGATGCGGAGAAAAGGGAACACTTCTACATTGCTGGTGGGAATGCAAACTAATATATTCCTTTTGGAAGGATGTTTGGAGAATACTTAAGAGATCTAAAAATAGATCTGCCATTCGAACCTATAATTCCTTTACCAGGTATATATCCAGAAGACCAAAAATCACATTACAATAAAGATATCTGTACCAGAATGTTTATTGCAGCCCAATTCATAATTGCTAAGTCGCGGAAGAAGCCCAAGTGCCCATCGACCCACGAATGGATTAATAAATTGTGGTACATGTATACCATGGAATATTATGCAGCCTTAAAGAAAGATGGTAACTTTACCTCTTTTGTGCTTACATGGATAGAGCTGGAACATATTCTTCTTAGCAAAGTATCTCATGAATGGAAGAAAAAGTATCCAATGTACTCAGCCTTACTATGAAGCTAATCTATAGCTTTCATATGAAGGCTAAAACCCAGTTATAGCACAAGAAATGGGTAAAGGGGCAAGGGAGGGGAGGGGAGGGGGGAGGATGGGTGGAGAGAGGGTGATTAGTGGGATCACACTTATGGTGCATCTTACAAGGGTACAAGTGAAAATTACTAAAGGTAGAATATAAATGTCTTCACATAGTGATTAAAAGGCCATGTAGGCTATGTTAAATAGTTCAGTGAAAATATTTCAGATTGTATATCAAGTCAGCACATTGTGCCCCATGACTACACCAATGTACACAATTATGATTTAATAAAAATTAAAAAAAAAGTAAAAATAAATAAAATGCTCTATTCTTAAAGTGAAAAAAATTTTTTTTGTTAAGAAGACAGACTACCGGCTCGGCACCTGTAGCTCAAACGGCTAAGGTGCTAGCCACATACACCTGAGCTGACGGATTTGAATGCCAGCCCAGCCTGCCAAACAACAGTGACAACTGCAACCAAAAAAATAAAAAAGAAATAGCCAGGCGTTGTGGCGGGCGCCTGTAGTCTCAGCTACTTGGGAGGCAGAGGTAGGAGAATCGCTTGAGCCCAGGAGTTGGAGGTTGCTGTGAGCTGTGATACCACACCACTCAACCCAGGGCGACAGCTTGAGGCTCTTTCTCAAAAAAAAAAAAAAAAAGAAAGAAAAAGAAGACAGACTATCAGTTCTACTACTATTTTGTCTTTACAACACAATCCTTCACAAACGCTGAATTTGGCAGCACGTTTCTGTATATAATGCTTTTTAAAAATTTTTTTTTTTTTGGTAGAGACAGAGTCTTACTTTATCACCCTCAGTAGAGTGCCGTGGCGTCACATAGCTCACAGCAACCTCCAGCTCCTGGGCTTAGGTGCTTCTCTTGCCTCAGCCTCCCGAGTAGCTAGGACTATAGGCGCCCTTCACAATGCCTGGCTATGTTTTTCTTGCAGTTCGCGTGAGGCCAGGTTTGAACCCGCCACCCTCAGTATATGGGGCTGGCACCCTACTCACTGAGCCACAGGTGGCGCCCTTCAAATTTTAGTCTTTGAAAACTTGCACAAATTCCCTACAAATTAAGCATAGTGCCTTACTGTTTGCCTTGACAAAAAAGTAGTCATCTATCCACTTTTCATTGAACAATCTTGCTTTATGTATAATTTTTCTTTTGGGGGGTTCTGTTTTCTTTTGAGGCATTAAAGAAGACATGCTGGAATTTAAAAAATAATAATAGACAAGAAACCACATTTACTTTTATTATGAAAATTAATTGACAGGAAAATAGAAAGCAAGGTTTGAGGCCTTCCACATCCTGGCTGCCAATGCAGGGCAAGGCAGAGGACAATTGTAAAGCATTGCAGGTGGTACGGGAGGTGCTGTCAAGGTGTGAAAGTACCCTTAATAATCTAAGAAGCCTTACCTGAGTTCTAAATAACATTAAACACCTAACATTGCAATGGTATTGATATTCACTGCCTCACCAAGTCATCACAAGTACCTGTAATATCTGATGGTGTCAATTCAACTGTCTGTGCTTATAAGGTAAAACAATGGAAGCTGCACACTGCCATAAAATTGAAGCAATGCATGCATACAAACAGCAAGAACATAGGCGTGTTTATTTTACGTGACATTGTGACACAATGTTGTTGTCTACAAAGTTCACACTCAGGAACTATACAATCAAGTTCCACAAAAAAAATCTCATAATGTTTTATATAAGTTTCTGATTTTGTGATGGTCCACATTCATAGCCATCCTGGGCCACATGCAGCCCATGGGCCATAGCTTGGACACCTCCGGATTAAAGGTTACCAGCAGCTGGTAGAGAAGGAGCAGGTAATGCAAAGCTATTGCTTAATGGGTACAGAGTTTCTATTGGGGTTGATGAAAAAGTTTTAGAAGTAGATAGTGGTGATGGTTGAACAACATTGTGAATGTAATTAATGACACTGAATTATACACCTTCCATTTTTATCCTGTATATATTTTATCACACTAAAAAATTAAAAAATAAGATTTTTAATGAGTTGGAAATTGCTGAAACTAGATATTGGATACATGGGCACATTGTACTGCTCTTATAAAAATTTAAGAAACAAAAAATTATGTCTTCTGTTTTTTGGTCAATACTCTTTGTCAAGGTAAAGAAGCCCTCCTCTTTTTCTAAATTGCTAAGATGTTTTACGATGAATGGGTATAAAATTTTATCAAGTGTGTTTTCTACATTTATTAAGATGACCCTATAGTTTTACCTTTAACCTAATAATGTGGCAAATTTTATGCATAGATTTTATGAAACCACTCCTGAATTCTTGGGGTAAGCTCAACTTGGTCAGATGATCACTTTTGTTTTCTGATGGATTTTATTTGCCTTATTTGGTTGGTCTTCCATGTGCTTCCATAATTCTCCGAATGGTTATCATAAAATCTACCAAACTACACTTTAAATATGAATTCCCTGAGGGCATGGATGCCTTCCTTATCCCTAGCCAGTACAGGGTCTACCACACAGCAAGCACTCAACAAAAGTGTGGCTGATGAACAAATAAATGAAAAAATGGGTGAGAGGCAAGATGAACAGGTAAGCAGATGAACACCTTAATTGGAATAGTGATGCTCTCCTTGGCAAGAGTACAAAGCAATTCTATTTGGGCAGGGAGAATTTTCAAGAGGTTGCCAACCACTGCATGAAGGTATCTGCTCCATCTGTGGACAACTCAGTTTGTCTGCAATTCTATAAACTGAACCCTATTCCTAGAATTCCCATGTCCCACTTTCCTTCATCTCCTAATCAACAATATTCTACACTTCGGTGCCTGCCTTTACTCTGCAGGATACATCCCTCATATCACAGCACACCTCAAAGCTTAGATCCTATGCTGGGATTGAAGGGGAATGTGGCATTAGTTTCAAACTTAAAGTGTTCCTTCCAATCCCAGAGCTTATTCCCAGCAATCAAAATGGCCTCATCCCAACCCTGAATGGCAGAGCAAGAGCCCATCCCATTAACAATTCACTGCCTCAGCAGTACAGAGGAGAGCAATCAGCAAAGGAAACAGCTGAATTATTTCTGCATCTGTAAATTATGTGTTCTCTCTTCCCCTCCTTTAAGTCGAGATTCGACTGTGACCCATTCCTCCATGCTGAACTTGGGTCTGTCAGGTATCTATGTCAACTACAGTAACCAAACTTGAGTTCAAGAAGCAATATTAAAAAGTACAAATTAACTGATATTTAAATAACTGTATTTAATGTCAACAAAATCACACTTTAACTTTAAACATCCACTAGTCTATTAGTTGCTTAATTAAATTCCTTAAACTCCTTGGACACTGGCAAAGAGCACACTGCCCCAGGGAGCTATTCCCAGGCCATGGCCTTGGCAGACTGTAGAAGGGGAAGGACCCATTTCCCTGGGGAAGTGCCAGGAGAGCCCTGGTTTTCTTCTAGAGTCTCCTAATGAGGTGATTTCTCTTCACAGTTCTGCTAGTCTCCATAGGGCAGCAAGAACATGACAAATAAACACATTCTGAGCATGGAAATGTGCCAAAACAGGCTCAATTTATTTTTTAAAGTGCATTTTTTTTTTAAAGCACACATAAACCCAAGAGAGTTACTTTCCCCATCTGGTATCTGTTCTTGTTAAGAGTGGTATATCACGAAACAGTCAGGCATGTGTACAAGGGGTACACAACAGGATTTGTGACAGCAGGTAGGGTCAGGAGGCCTTTCGAGATGCCACCAACCAAATTCCAACCTGCCAGAAGTCATCAGCCTGCAACTGACAGGGGTACAGCTCAGCCAACAGCAGTGTCCTAGACTGGAATCTGCAAAGGGACTCTGGGTTCCAGTGAGTGAGCTTGTGATGAGGATGCCAGTGGGACCCCAGGAAGTATCTCCTGCCACAGCAGGCTCCATAAGGACACTTTGCCAGGCAGCCTTCTCACCGAAGCAGATTTGCTGAAAGGGGATGACATGCCAGCTACCTGCCCAGGTAAACATCTCCTGAAACAGTCGGTCTCACTGTCTCACTAACTCCAGGCAGAACACATTCAGCCAAGTATCAGTAAGTATTTAGAGCCCAGATTTGGGGCAGCAGATGCTCTGAACCCAATCCCACTGGGTCATGAATAAGAAAACATCATTTTAAGAGCAACAGGGTGTGAGAAATGTCAAGTGGCCCTCCTTTGCCTCACCCTTATAGCAGGGGCCCCAATTCTTCCTAGTTTCCTTACAGAACTAACACAACACCTCTTGGTTGACCTTACTTTTTTATCTCTGTTACTCAGCCCCTCCCCACACCTTCTGTTTTGCCTAAAGGATTTGCCCTTCTACAAAGTAAGAGGTAATTCTTGCCAATTATTCCATCCCATCTTTCACTGCTCAGGGATTCCTCTTATGGCAGCTGTCCTTAAATCAGCCACTGCAGCCTCTGGTAATGCCAGCAGAAAACACTGGGTAAAGGAAGATTACTTCATGGACTCTCACTCTGAAAGGCTACTACTCCCATGAACAAAAAGACATGCCCTGGCCTCAGAGAAGCCAGATGTCTGGGTTGTAGCTCACAAAAATGTGAAAAGCATCCAGCAAAAAAAAAAAAAAAAAGAAAGAAAGAAAAAAGAAAACACTATGTCCACACTACCCAGACACACTATTCACTCACTTACTACCTGTGGTTCCACAGTCATGCTAACACCATTTCAACCCCAGATGAACAGTTAACAGCCATGACAATCCAGAAAAAATTATTTTTGCAAAGACCTTGTTCACTTTCCCATACAGGAAAGCTTCCAAAAGAACAAAAATGTGTGCACAATGAAAAGATGAAGAAACTGCCCCTGTCCAGAATGCAAAGGTGACCACTGGAGGGTGGCCTGTCCCCAGAGGCGAAGGCCTCCTGCGACAGTGACCCCATTGGAGCCCAAACTGGACTGAGGGTGCCTGGGGCAAATTCTCATGGCTCCCGCTTATGTCATCACCCCTCAAGAGCCCCAGGTCTGCCTTATAGTGGAGCGCCAGGAGATAAAATTTCTTTTGGACACTGGAACAACCTTTTCTGTACTTCTCTCTAACCCTGGTCTTTTATCTCACAAATCCATAACTATACAAGGGGTGTCTGGAAAGCCGGGTACCAAATTTTTCTCCCAGCCTTTAAACTGTAATTGGGATGACTTGCTGTTCTCTCATGCCTCCCTAATCATGCCTCAAAGTCCTGCTCCCCTGTTGGGGAGGGACATACTAACTAAAACAGGAACTTTTCCCTCCTGGAGATCTAGTCATGATCAAAACTCTCCCCTCTAATTCACCTTCCCTAACCCCAACTTGGGAAGTCCCCTTTCCTGTTTTCTTGTCTTCTTCTACAGCTGTTAAAGTTATAGGAGTCGATTCCTGCATATA
>CAUYRH010010786.1:0-18455 GCA_963574655.1 Perodicticus potto | reverse complement strand
AGGAGACTCGCTTGAGCCCAGGAATTGGAGGTTGCTGTGAGCTGTGATGCCACGGCACCCTATCCAGGGTGATAGCTTGAGGCTCTGCCTCAAAAAAAAAAAATATTTTCTTGTTTCTCTGTTGATATTTACTTGGTCTGTTAACGCTTCTCCCAGTCAGCTGATGATTTTGACGCACAATTCAATGAATTTTTGTAATGTTTTTATCAATTCTGCTTATTACTAGCTTCCCTGGTCTCCTTCATCAGTGATGCTTTTTCTTCCCTCAAAAAATGTTTAATACATTTGTACATTGCCATTTTCTTCATGACACATCTTCATAAACTTGGACTAACATTACCTGATTCATTTTTATTCTTGCCAAGTTTAACAAGAAATTTAATGTTTGTTTGTTGCTCTAATTCAATCTTTAACATTCTTGCTCTGGCATACGAAAACACACTACAACAATATTGAACACTGCTCAACAAGACACCACCACACATTTACACTGATTTGCCAAGGTTATGAAACCTTACCAAGCTGTTTGTATAGTGCTGGCAGCGTAAGTGCATGGCTGCAAGTTCACTAATTTGTCAGAACCTGTAAAGTATAGTGATCTACAATTGTAAAATAGCTACTATCTGCTAACAAATGGGTGTCAAGAACTGTAAAGAGTTGGATATTTTATCCGACTTATAAGCTAACAGTTATAACTACAGTAGTTAAAACTACAGTTTAAACTACTGTAGTTCTTTAACTACAGTTTTATGGACACAGGTAGAAGACATGAGACTCTTAAGTCAGAGAGAAAGGATAGTCTTCTGCTCACAGCAATAATAGCCAAATTATCAGTATTTGTTTAGTTTGGTTTGGTTTAGTTTTGCATTGACTTCCTGAACCTTATTCCCATCGGGCAATGTGAAGAGGGCCAGATGACACCTGCACACTTCTTGGGCTGTGTAAAGGAAAGGAACCATGAACTTAAAGAACTCAAATCTTTTATTATAGGCAGTAAGCATGCCTGCTCTTTGCTGCAGAAGGAGATAGTATCTTAGTGTTCCAAGGGACAGTCAGGGCAAATTAGTCATAGCAATAACTTGAGAGACCCATGAAGAACTATCTACCAACAATGGGTCTGGGCTGAAATTTTTGCTTAATAAATACTTTATTTGTAATGTAAATTAATAATGTAAACAAGACCAGATGAGGATAAATACTTAGGAGAATGTAGTCCATATTTTCTAGTTTTGAATCGCCTATGAGTTTTCATACTTTCAAAATTTATATATCATTGAAAATAAGTAGGTTAAGGACTTTTACTTAGGATCACCTTGCTGTTGTTATGCTATACATTTTTGAAACGAATAAAGCTTAATTTTGACAACACTCTGAATTTGAAACTCATAAGCAATTCAGATTGTATTTCCTTTTTAAAAATTCAGAGATTTTAATCTATATCGGGCCATGAAAAAGTTCAGATGTGAAAAAGGCACGTTTCTTTATGAAGTTAAAAAGTTTCTAATTATTTACACCAAACCAAAGTGAACCATTCTTAGAGAACCACCATCTCCAATTTCCTGCAAACAAATAAATAAAAATAATTAAAATCATGATTAAACACAGTAAAAAGTAACTAATTTAACATTTATTTACTTACTATTTTAAATTTAAGAAGTTAAAAATAGTGAAACAAAGTAAAATATTTAACATGCACTGTACATATGTGAATAAGAGAATTATATATTTATCATACACAATTATTAAAATTTTGATGTAGTATTCATAAAAATTAGTTGAGAGATAATATATGAAGCATAAAAAAGCAAAGATGGGCAGGATATTAGTTGAAACTTTAAAGCATCTTAAGGCTCATACAATGAAAAATTACAAACTGTGGAATATCATTTGTATCCTAATTGTTTGATTTAAAAATTGTGTGTTCTGGCTCGGTGCCTGTGGCTCAACGGGCTAAGGCGCCAGCCATCTACTCCTAAGCTGGCGGGTTCGAATCCAGCCTGGGCCTGCCAAACAACAATGACGGCTGCAACCAAAAAATGGCCAGGTGTTGTGGCGGGCACCTGTAGTCCCAGCTACTTGGGAGGCGGAGGCAAGAGACTGGCTTGAGCCCAGGAATTGGAGGTTGCTGTGAGCTGTGATGCCACAGCACTCTATCCAGGGTGACAGCCTGAGGCTCTGTCTCAAAAAAAAAAAAAAAAAAAAAAATTGTGTGTTTTAAAAGGTATTCTGCATAACATACATTCCTTAATTTTGGTGTTTTATTGAGTGTTCGAGTGACTTTTAAAGAAATGATTCACAGAATAGAAAAGATCATGATTCAGTAATCTTTTAATAAAATTTTATAAAGCTGCAAAGAAATATTAACAAGAACCTCATGTATTTCCCATTTGTTACTCTTTCCATCTTTCTTTCACACTACTGGCACCACAGCCTTCCTCCAGCCCCATCAGGTACAGAAAAACAAAAGATTTTATGAGATTCTGAAATTAAGGATTTTTGAAGATAAGAATAAGGTGAGCGCTATTCTTTGAAAAAATAGTACAGTGGGGACATTTTTGATAATTTGAAGAGACTTGGAGTCGAAAGGGTAAAAATAGAGTAGAGATGATAGCACGAACATTACCATGTCATAATTGTAGACTTTTTTCTAAAGCATAGTAAAAATAATTTTTTTAAAAATAATTGATTTTAAAGTTATTCCTTACATCTTAATTTTTTTTTTAAACTATGAGAAGCCTTTCAGAAAATCTGCATTTATACTATTTTAAGTAGCCACATCTCAAAGAAAACATCTATGGGGCTGGAAAGTAAGGGCAACATACGTATGTATGAATGTGCTTGTGGATCCTGATACACACACACACACACACCTGGAAAAACAGGTAACAAGAAGAATGAGTAATTTAATACTGCCTGGGGCGTGTGTGTCGGCAAGTTTTAGGGATTTTTTTTTTGCAGTTTTTGGCCGGAGCTGGGTTTGAACCTTAGCTTTCAATTTAAAAACAAAATATAAGCACTGCAGTCTTAAAACTCTTACCTTATAAACTACCATACTAAATAAAGTCTAGTTTCTACACCGCTAGATTGGTCATTGAGAAACCTGGAGTTAGTTAGGTTTTGGTCTTGTTCACTAACTGGCAGAGATCCTAGGTAATTTTTTTTTGTCCTAATACTTGGATATATTTGTTGCTAGAAGGCCAGATTACATGCTCAAGAAGTATCATGTGCTTCAGCCATTTTCTTGATGTTTCACAGTGTCTTCTTTCCAGGCTTTAATACCTCTCATATTAGGAATTACATTTTTAAAAGTAGGAATCATGGAATTAACCTCTTGAGGATCACTCAGGATTTAGAAAAAAAGAAAAAGAAAACATTTCCTTTGGAGGATTTCCTTTAAAATCTATCTTGTTTTTATATGACTGACTTCAAAGTACTTCCAAGGTTTTGAGAATATCTTATTCCATGCTAAATAACCTTGACTTGTACCCTGTTTATCTTAGTTGGGTATTTGAAGACTAATGAAATGATGTATTTTATAACCATTATTAAGAGTAAAACATACTCATTAAATAAAATTTGGAAAACAGAAAAGTACAAAACTTTACTCACTGTCCTACCAGTCACATAAAACTATGATTAACATGTATTTGCTACTCCTCTCCATGTTTTGTTTATTTATTTTTAAACAAAGCTGAAATCATACTATACATATAATTCTATATCTTTTCTTCTTTATTTTCTTTTGGCCTCAATTTGAACACTTTTCAAGGCTCCCACATAGTCTGTTTTTAATGGCTAATGTTTATTCCATTAAATGCTACAACTTTATTTAACCACTGCTTTTTGGTTAAATTTATGTTGTTTCCAATTTCTTCTTTTTTATAAATAACCCTATAAAGGACATTCTTAGGCATGAAGTTTTTTTTTCTGTATTTAAAATTATTTCCTTGGTAAAACTATAGACTTGGAAGTATTAAACCAAAGTTTATGAAATTTTAGGCCTCTGGATAAACACTATAGAACTGGTAGTTTTGCTTTGTCTCTTTTCTAGTTTGGGAGATTTTGTGTGGTAATAGGATATTGTGCTTCCAAGGGAGACCGATCTTTATATTTTTAATGTGCTGAAATTGTGCTTACCCTTGACTGAATGAAGCTACATGTTAATTCCTGTAGTAATTTACAGCAACAAAAGGGTTTTCCCCAATCCCTCATTGATTTCTACATATGGTTAAGTGCCTTTTCTGAGCCACACCCTACTGCTGTTACCTAAGTTGGGTGATACCAGGTCACTTTATTTTGAATGTACACAGACTTTTGTAAGCAAATTCAGCAGACAAGTTAAGGTTTGCTTTGCTACAAACTAGAGTTTGACCTTTTGTTCACTTAATACAGATTATTACTTTTTAAAAATATACTAAGTGATTACCTCATTTTATGTTAGGTTTCCTCTGTGTTACTAACGGTCTCTCATTAAGTTTCCAATTTAAATGTAATTAAATACTAGAAGTACAATATTTTAGAGACAGAAGAAACTATAAAACTCTCTAATCTGAAATCCTTTTATTTTGTAGATGAATAATTTGAGGTTCATATGGGTTGAGTGTTTTGTCAGAGCTAATTATTTAGTGGCAGAGCTGGGATTAGAATTTCTCTGAGAAGTGTTTTTTCACTATAGCTTTTTTTTTTTTTTAACTAACAACACGTGTTCTACAGTCTGCTTTATGATTAACTCCTATGACTCCCTATATCTGTCATTAAAGAACATTGCTTATAAGCATGCTAGTAGACCACGTATGTAGCAGAGAATGCTTTCCTGAGCAAGTTACCCAGCTATTTAAGTTTCACTATTGAAAATGTATTTTGCTTCTTGAGTATTTGATATAATACCTGTGTATTATAGGATGAAGAGTTTTGGTGCTTGATGTTTTTTATAGAAAATACAGTCTCAAACTGATTATAGTCTAGCATTTGCCAAATGTTGGCTTAAGGCTTCTGGTACTCATGAAAGACAGGTTAACTGATAAGCTAACTGTCTAGCTTTCTAACTTCTGTGTTAAGTATACCGTCAGAAAGGAATGTACGTAGAACATGTCATTTTACCTTTGCACAGAAATGTTATATCATGATACCTCCCAAAGTAAACCTATTTTTCTTTCTTGCCTTGCCTTCCCAAATTATGATTTAATATAATTCCTTCAGCTTTTATGGAAGAGTTATAAGAAACATCTATGTGAATAGGACTTGACTCTTCTCCTCCCCTCCCCTCCCCTCCTCCGCCTCCTTCCCTTGCCTCTCCTCTCTTCCCCTCCCCTCCACTTCCCACCCGCTCCCTCCCTCTTCCCCTTCCCTTTCTCTTACCCTTTCCTTTTTTCTTGAGACAGGGCCTGGGCTAGAGTGAGTACAGTGGTGTGATCATAGCTCATTGTAATCTCCAACTCCTAGGCTCAGGAGATCCTCTGACGTTAGCCTCCCAAGTAGCTGGGACGACAGGCCCCAGCTGCCATGCCTGGCAAATTTTTCTATTTTTTTGTAGAGATAAGGTCTTGCTCTTGCTCAGGCCAGTCTCAAACTCCTGGCCTCAAGCAGTCCTCTCGCATTGGCCTCTCAAAGTGCTGGGATTACTGACACGAGCCACAGTGCCTGGATTTCTGTCTTTTTCAAAACCCTACTTAAGGACATGTTTATTTTGTTTTTCAGTTTTTTTACACAAGCATTTTTCAGTGTGAATGTAGTGCTAGAAAAATGTTCTATCTAGATAAATTTACCATTTGCATACTTTTTAATAAATTAAGTCAATGATAATGAACCCTGTTTTGGGATTTAAAAAATGGTTTCACTTTGCCTAATTTGATATAGCAATCATGTGATATTATTAGAATAAATAAAATTACTCTCATTTTACAGGTGAGGAAACAGGTATAGATGTATGTAGCAGTGAGGAGGCAGTGGAACAAAACTCTATTGGAATAAGTTGCCTATAAACCTGCATTCTTTCTGTTATATCATGGTGCCTTCCAAAGTAAACTATTTTCCTTTCTTGCCTTTGCCTTTTTAAATTCAGAGCTAACCTCAGTTTTAATTTGTAGAAAACAGCCCAATATTCAACAACTCTTACTCTGCAACTTTTAATTGATTTTTTTCTTTGTGTATGACTTATTTAAATATTATATATAAAATACTTTTATGAACTGCCCCAAATCATTCAGAAAGTAAATAAGTCATAAATACTGAGATAAATTAGTTCATTTTACAAAGAATGATCATTATATTATGGCTGTGTTGACAGTTTTGTCTTTTTATCGCATGATTTATCTGTCTTCATTAAGGGAGTACACTGATACATTTAAAAATGTATTTTAAAAATCAGTTTTTTGGCCAGGTACAGTGGCTCATGCCTGTAATCCTAGCACTTTGGAAGGCCAAGGTGTGAGGGTTGCTTGAGGAATTTGAAACCAGCCTAAACTCTAAAAAACAGAAAAATCAGCTGGGAGTGGTGGTATGTGCCTACAGTCCCAGTTATGCAGGAGGCTGAGGCAGAAGACTTCCTTGGCCCTAGGAGTTTGAGGTTTCAGTGAGCTCTGATGTACTTTAGCCCAGGTGACAGAGCAAGACTTTGTCTCAAAAAAGAAAAGGAAAAAGTCATTTTTTTGTGGAAAGAATGAGAATAGTATATCACTTAATCCATTTCAACAAATACTTAGTTACTGTCATCTATCAAATAAATTAATAAACTTATTATAGAAGTATTAGTGAACATAAAAATTGCTACCTTGTTGATCATTTTTAGAAGCTATACATTTATTCTTCAAGGTGCTCTTTATTAATGTAATTGTCTATATGTAAATACAGTGTGTGTTTATGTATACATACACATTTCCTATTCTATCTGTACCACTCCCCTCTGGCTGGGCTTAACTTTCCTGGGTGATACTAAATTAGAAAGCAATATAAACAGCTATATCTGCAGTAATTCCACATTAAAAGAATGAGTTTCTGCCATTTCTAAACCTAAGATTTCTTCCAGACAGTATGCCAATGAGTAGTACAAACAAGACGGTGTAGATATGTATCTCCATGATTTATTACCTCATTTATTATGACAAAAAGTCAGTGGGAGGGAACAAGAGGTATGCTCCATACCTAGAAACTCATTCAAACTTATAGTCCCAAGTTAATCTATAAATTATTAGAGTTTAAAGGAGAATTCAAATTCTTTTCCTCAGTTTTAGTCATTTGTACAAATTCTTCCAAAAATCTTCCCAAGAGCTAGCTTGTTTCATTTTTCTTTTTCTTTTAATTTTCCTATTGTTATGAAATATATATAACATGAAATCGACCATTTTAATTGTTTTTTTAAGTGTACAGTTCAGTGGCATATGTACATTTATATTGTGTAACCACCACTGTTATCCATCTCTAGAACATTTCATCATCCCAACCTGAAACTTTGTTCTCATTAAACAATTTTCCATTTTCTCTTTTCTTCAGCTCCTGGAAAACAGTATTTTACTTTATTTTGCTTCTAGAAATCTGACTGTGCCAGGTACTTCATGTAAGTAGAGTCATATAGCATTTGTCCTTTTCAGTTTGGCTTATTTTGCTTAGCATAATGTCTGTGGGTTCATCAGTGTTGTGGACAGTATCAGAATTTAATGCATTTTTAGGGCCAAATAATAATCCATTGTATGTATGTACCACATTTTGCATAAGCATTTATGTGTTGATGGACATTGAATTGTTTCCACTTTTTGGCTAAAGCTCTATGAATATGGGTGTAAAAATATCTATTCATGTCTCTGTTTTCAATTCTTTGAGTTTACAACACAAGTAAAATTTCTAGATTATATAATAGTTCTGTGTTTATTTTTTTTAACAAACTACCTGTGTTTTCCATAGAGGTCATGCCATTTTACATTCCCACAGTAATGTAGGAAGGTAATGTTCTAGTTTCTTCACACTCTCATGATACTTTTGCTTTCTGCATTTTGATATTAGACATCCTATTGCTTCTTTGCCTTTTTTCTAAAATCAAGTGATAATAGCCATCCTAATGTATGTGAAGTAGTTGCTCATTGCGATTTTTTTTTTTTTTTTAGACAGAGTCTCACTATGTTGCCCTTGGTAAAGTGCCATGGTGTCACAGCTCACAGCAACCTCAAACTCTTGGGCTTTAGTGATTCTCTTGTCTCAGCCTCCCAAGTAGCTGGGAATACAGGCACCTGCCACAACTCCTGGCTGTTGTTTTTTCTTGTGATTTTTTTTTTTTTTTTTTTGATGTTGCAGTTGTCATTGTTGTTTAGCTAGCCCAGGCTGGGTTTGAACCCACCAACCTTGGTGTATGTAGTAGGCTCTTTACCCACTGAGCTATGGGTGCCACTGAGTTACGGGCGCCACCCAACTCCTTGTGATTTTGATTTGCATTTTCTAACAGTGATGTTGAGCAACATTTCATGTGCTTATTGGCCATTTGTATATCTTGGAAGCAATGTCTATTCAAGTCCTTTGCCCATCTAAAAATTTTTCTATTGTTATTAAGGTATAGGAGTTTTTGTTGTTGTTGTTTTTGTTTTACTTTTAAGAGACAGTGTCTCCCTCTGTTGCCCAGGCTAGAGTGCAGCGGCTTAGTCTAGCTTCTTGAACTCCTGGACTCAAGCAATCCTTCCACCTCAGCCTCCTGATTGGCTGGCACAATAGGTGTGTGCCACCAAACCTGGCTAATTTTCTTTCTTTCTCTCCTTTCTCCTTCTTCTTTTTTTTTTTTTAAAGAGATGAGATCTCGCTATGTTCCCAGTGTTCAAAGTCCTGTCATCAAGCTATCCTCCTGCCTCATCCCGAGTAGCTGACATTATTGGCATAAGCCACTATGCCTGCCTTTTTGGAGTTCTTTATATGCATATTCTAGTTATTAGTCACTAAACAGACATGTGATTTACAAATATGTCCCTCAGTATCTCTGCAGGTTGATTCCAGGTTCCGTGATCTGTAGTTGGCCAGATCCACAGATATGGACCCCATGGATACAAATAGCTTAAATGTATTTTCTCCTATTGTGCAGGCTGTTTTTTTACTCTGTTGATAGTGGTTTTTTTTTTTTACTAATCAATAGCATGAAGGTGGCTACATGCTTTTTTTTTTTGGCGGGAGCTGGGTTTGAACCCGCCACCTCGGCATATGGGGCTGGTGCACTACTTGGTTGAGCCACAGGCGCCACCTGATAGTGTTCTTTTGATGGACAAAATTTTTTATAATTTTAATGAGATCCAATTTATGTTTGTTACTGGTGCTTTTAGTACCTTATTCATGAAATCATTGCCAAATCCAATGTTGTGAAGCTGTTTTCTTCTAAGAGGTTTAGACCTTATGTGCAGGTCTTTGATACATTTTGAGCTGATTTTTATATATGGTGTAAGGTAAGGGTCCAACTTCATACTTTCCCATATGATATTTAGTTTTCTTAGCATTATTTGTTGAAAAGGCTGTCATTTCCTCCATTGAATGACCTTGGAATTGTTGTTAGAATCATTTATTTATATAAACAAGGGTTTAATTCCAGGCGGTCTATTCTATCCCATGGTTCTATATGTCTTTATACTAGTACCATACTGTTTTGATTACTGTAGCTTTGTAGTAAGTTTTGAAATGAGGAAGTATGATTTTTTTCAGCTTTGCTTTTCATTTTCAAGATTATTTTGGCTTTCTACGGTCCCTTGATATTTCATATTAATTTAGGAAAGGTTTTTTTTCCTATTTCTGTGAAAAAATTTGAGATTTTCATAAGGATTGGGTGGAATGGTCTGTATACATTTGTTCCATTCAGTTGGTTAACCATGTTGTTCAGGTACTTTCTTTCCTTACTGATGTTCTGTCTGGTTGTTACTGAAAATGAGATACTGAAGTCTCATAATATTAATGCATTGCTGTCTACTTATTCCTTTAATTCTGTTAATGTTTGTTTCATATATTTTAAAACTCTGATGTTTGATTCATAAATATTCATAGTCCTTATATCTTCCTGGTGAGTTAACTCCTTAATCATTACATGATATCCATCCTAGTCTCTTGAGACAGTTTTTGACTTAAAGTTTATTTTGTCTGATGTTATTATAGGCACCTCTGCTCTCTTAA
Organism: Perodicticus potto; assembly: GCA_963574655.1. Classification (NCBI taxonomy): domain Eukaryota; kingdom Metazoa; phylum Chordata; class Mammalia; order Primates; family Lorisidae; genus Perodicticus; species Perodicticus potto. The sequence continues at coordinate 8,330 of CAUYRH010010786.1, read as the reverse complement.
GCTTACTCTTTACATGGGGTATCTTTTTACATTCTTTCACTTTTTACCTTAAGTATTATATATAAAATTAGTCTCTTATGTGCACTATTTCGTTGGGTCATTTTTTTTTTTAAGTCTGTTCAGCCAGTATATGTCTTTTAATTGTGGAGTTTAATTATTTACACTTAAAGTAACTACTGATATGGAAGGATTTACTATTGTCATTTTATTTCTCTGTATGTCTTGTGGCTTTTTCGTCTCTCATTTCTTTTAATACTGTCTTCTTTTGTGTTTCATTGATTTTTTTTTTTTTTTGTAGTTACATGCTTTGATTCCCTTCTCATTTTCTTTTGTGTGCATGGGATTGACTTCTTTGTGTGTGTATGTGTGGTTATCATTATGATTACATAACACATTTTCAGGTTATACAATATATTTTAGACTAATAACAATGCAACTTCATTTACATATAAAGCTCTTCTTTACAGCTCCCCCTTTATGTTATTGTTGTCACAAATTACATCTTTATATAATGTGTTTTCATTAACATAGACATATAGTTTGTGTGTGTGATTTTGTTTTATAGATTATATACAAGAATTAAAAATGGATTTATACACCAGAATTATTATAATATAGGATTCTATATTTTTCCATGCTTACTTTTACTATAGAACTTTTGAACTTTCATTATGACTTTGTTGTGTTTCTCTCTAGCATTTTTTTTGTTTCAATTTGAAGAATTCTCTTTTTATTTCTTATAGGGCAGGTCTAGGGGTATTGACTAAACAGCTTATTTATCTAGGAGTTCTTAATTTTATCTTCATTTGTGAAGAACAGTTTTTCCTGACACAGTATTCTTGGTAGATGTTTTTTCTTTCAGCACTTTGACTATTTCATTCCATTCCTTTTTAAACTGCAAGGTTTCTATTGAGAAATCTGCTTTGGATCTTATTAGGTTCCTTCCATGTGATGAGTTGTTTTTCTCTTGGAATTTTGAAGATTCTGTCTTTGTCTTTCAAAAGTTTGATTATTGTATATTTGGGTGTGGGTTTCCTTGGATTTATCATAGTTGGGATTCCCTGAGCTTCTTGAGTTTGTATGTCTATTTTTGTCCTCAGATTAAGGAAATTCTTGGCCATTGTTTCTTCACATAAGTTTCCCCACATCTTTCTCATTATCTTCTTCTCCTATAATGCATTCATAGCCTCACTTGATCTTGTCCCAAGGTCTCTTAGGCTCTGTTCACTTTTATGTTCTTTTCTTTTGTTGAACCTCAGATTTGATAATTTTAAATAAGTAATCTTTAAGTTCACTTACTTTTTCTTCTGCTTGCTTCAGTCTGCTGTTGAACTCCTGTAGTGAATTTTTCAATTTGACTATGGTATTTTTCAGTTTCAAAATTTCTGAAACTATTAAATTTCTTTTAATATTTCCCTCTTTTATTTGAATGGATTTAGGGGGTACAAGTGGTTTTCCATTACGTGGATGAATTGTATAGTGGTGAAGTTAGAAGTCAGGGCTTTTAATGTACCTATCACCTGAAGAGTATACATTGTACCTGATAGGTAGTTAGGTAGTTTTTGATCCCTCAATCTGCTCTCACTGCCCCACCCCCCAGTCTCCAAAGTCCTTTACACCAGTCTATGTGACCATGTATACCCATTGTTCAGCTCCTACTCACAAGTGAGTACATGTGGTATTTGTTTTTCTATTCCTGAGATTCTTCATTTAGGATTATGCTTCAGTTCCATCCAAATTGCTGCAAAAGACATTATATCATTCTCTTTTATGACTGAGAGGTATTCCATATAAATACATACCAATTGTTTTTTTTACTTACTCCTCAATTGATAGGCACTTAGTTTGATTCAGTATCTATGCAATTACGGATTTTGCTGTGAAAAACATAGGAGTACACGTATCTTCTTGATATAATAACTTCTTTTCCTTTGGGTAGATATTCACTGGTGAGATTGCCAGACTGAAAGGGGGGCCTACTTTTGTTTCTTTGAAGAATCTGCCACTGTTTTCCATAGAGATTGTACTAATTTTCATCCCCACTAACAGTGTATAAGCACTTTCTTTTCACCATATCAGCACCAACATCTTTTCTTTTTTTTTTTTTAACTTTTTAGTAATGGCCATACTGACAAGGAATTATGTGTCATTGTGGTTTTAATTTGCATTTCCCTGGTGATTAGTGATGTTGAGTCTTTCAATAATTTCTATCTCTTCGCTGACATCCTGACTTTGTTCATATAGTTTTCCTGACTTCCTTAGATCTTTTCCATGTTTTCTTTTAGCTATTTGAACATAATTAAGACAGTTTTTAAGTCTTTTTCTATTAAGTCAGATGGCTGTAGTTTTTTAGGGATCACTTCTGCCAATTTGTTATTATTTTTGAATGGTCTGTGTTTCTCTGTTTCTTTGTACAGACTGTGATTTTAGTGGGGGAGGATTGTTCACAAAGGGCCAACTGGGCATTTGAAAAAAATAGTACCTTACCTGTTCTGTGTAGACTGGGTCTTTGCCATGGGAAGTCCTTCCCTAATTATTATGGTTTTCCTTCTAAATTTTGGGATCATTCCAAAGTAAAAGCTAAAGGTCTTCTTAGGTCTTTTCTGAGCATGTGTCTTTTTGGGGAGGAGGGGGAAAGAAATCACTTTATCCTAATTACCACTCAAATAATTTCACAACAGCTGGTTTAAGGAGGCCACACCAACGTTTGCCCAGCTCCCAATTCTTTATCATCTCTATAAACATAAGTAAGAAAACCCTCTTCAACTATAATTCTGAATCAAGAAAGCTATTCATGACAGAGGAGAGGTTTAACTGATAATTTTAGACATTATAATTCATTCATTTTTATGCTAAATTAACTTCATCTTGAGTCGATTTTCCATTTCTTCAACTTGCACTTCTTTTTTTTTTTTTTGAGACAGAGCCTCAAGCTGTCACCCTGGATAGAGTGCTGTGGCATCACAGCTCACAGCAACCTCCAATTCCTGGGCTCAAGTGAGTCTCCTGCCTCCACCTCCCAAGTAGCTGGCACTTCTTGATAAAGATAATCCATTTGCAAGTTGACACTGTTTCAGTACCTCACCGAAACCCTCACAGAGCTTTATGTGGCTCTGGTTCTGGGCACATTCTAAAAACTATTTTATCTTATAGAAGCAAGGGCCAACCTGATGCTACTATGCTGGCTGGCTTCCCTGAGGCTCCTGGTAAGTGATGTTAGGGCTTGAGGGCTCAGCATTATGGCCTAAACTTGAAGCCCCCAGTGATGGCATGACCCAATGTACACCCAACTACAGAGCTCAGAGCTACGCTGGCTGCAGTAGTTGCCATCTGGGCCATCAGGCCTGGCTGCCAGGTATAGCAGCAGATGAGCCAACTGCAGATGGTGGGGTTGCTATTAATGGCTGAGCTGCTGATGCTGGTCTGGGTACAGTTCTTATCTGAGGTGCCTGGCTAGCCAGAGGGGCCATGCAATAGGTGTGGCTTTGGCTTCCAAGCAGCATCGCAAATGTGCGGTGGGTAGGTGCCTAGAACTGTGAAAAATTTGCCTGAGCATGCATCTTTCCCAGGCCTGTGTGTGGTGTTTTTTAATTCCTGTATACATGGCTGCTTTTAATATTCTTAAAATTCCAAACAAATTGATGACCTTGATAGTCAATCGTATGTTTCCACCCATATGTAATCTCTTGTTCCAAGAATCTGTGGGTCATTCTCCTTGAAGGTTTCCTGAGTGATGCCCACTGCTTCTCCCACCTGAGTCCAGCCATGCTTTACTCTCAACTGAGGTCTGAATTACGAGAATCATAGATATGTTATTTAGTTCCTAGATAAGTTAGAATGTTGCAGATAAAGTCAGCTCTGCTCCCTCCATTTTAGGGATGGAATTCAGAATTGGGCTCTCACCTCCTTCAGACCAACACCATGGCTGGGGAGACGGTGGAGCAAGGGGGAGGGGAGCAAGAATGCTATGATATTTCCTACTGCTTTGAATATGGCTTTTTCTTGATTGCTTGTTAACTTGGTTTCTGTAGGCCTTTTAACTATTCTCCAGAGTTACTATAAAGTTATTTTAGCCAGTCTATAGTTTTTTTTTTAAGGTTTATGTGGAAGGATGAGGACCTGGAGCTCTTAGTTGCCATTTGCTGACATTATTCTTCCTAGTAGTTCTTTTCCTAATCACTGTTTACTTCAGTTCTATGTGGTTTCCTTATTGTATTAGCATTAGATGGGGTATATTGCCAAAGCAACCCAGAATAAAATATGTAGTATAGAGATATTAGTGAAATTCTAATTTCACTTGGTCAAGTCATTCTGTGATTTTTTGCTCACTCTACTCCTGTGATCAGAGAATGTAGATTCTTTATAGTATTCCTCTTCCCCAATTTTATTTTGTTTTTTTCTCTAAAATTCATATTTATTTTATTTCCATGAATTAACTCTGATATCCTTTTCTGCTCAAATATAATAGATTACAATTATGATTAATAATAGCTACTCATTATGTAGATAAATAAAATTAAAAGTAATTTCTGGGTAAGGTTCATAGAATGCCAGAAAAAAAATATGTATTTTTATATGCTTGCATATATACATATATATATATATATATATACACACATACACACACACACACAAACACACACACATACATACACACACTGCATAGGATTTTATGTTTTCCAAGGTTTAGATATTTAGCTTATACTTTGAACATTTTGAGCATTGGTATTTTTATGTGAAATTCTGACAATCTTTGTTCTTGGTAAGAAATATGAAACTGGTGAAATTGATGTATGTAAACTACTTCATTTATTAGTGACCTATGATGGCTTCTGATTAAGTCAGTATTGGGTCAGTCTTTGAAATATAAATAGAAAAAATTTATGAATTTCATAATTTGTTCTTTTTGTATTATGGCTGATTATAGGGAAATCACTTTGTATCTCAGTTAAAATTAATTTAAATGCGTTTTTCAAAGTTTTGGATAAAGTGTGCAAGAATCTTATTAAAGTGGATCACATCTGTCAGTGAATAGTCTCTAAAACTGTAGGGTACTTGGGGTTAGTAAGATCACTGTGAAGATGGTATATAAACTTTAAAAGTGAAAAGAAATTAGTTAAACAATTGTTGAATATCTTATTTGTAGGCGCACTTTTTTATTTTCACAAAAACTAACATAAATTGTTTCTCAAATATTATTTCAAGTTATGGCAAAGCTATATAATTCTATTTTCATGTTTTTCTACAAAGAACAATGTGGTAAGGAAATTTGAAGGAAATACTTTTTTCTTGAGAAGTTGCAAACAGGTAGCAATTTATATTATTAGAGAAAGTAACTGCTCTAGTAACTAAGATTTTGATAGGTTAACTCAAAGTGTCAGAGAACTTTACAATATACATATATATATATATATATATATATATATATATATACACATATATATATATATATTCCCCCACCTCCAGGGAATATATTTATATTCCCAGAGGATTTTACCCAAATAATTTTCTGAGAATTAAAAATTATATTCTGATGAGGCCTAAAGCTAAGTCATGGTTAAAACAAGTAGTGATTTAATAATAATGTCACTGCTTACTTTGACCATAAACTAGCTTTACACTTGAGCAGAATGAGAATTAGTAGCCACATGCAGAAGAATAAAATAGGATCCCTATTTCTCATCACTCATAGAAATTAATTCAAAGAATGAAAGGCTTAAATGTAAGGCATGAAACTGTAAGAATTGTTAAAAAAAAGTTGGGAAAACTCTTCTAGATACCAGCCTTGTAAAGAATTTATGAAGAAGACCCCAATGGCTATCACAGCAACAATAAAAATAAATAAATAAGACTTGATTAAATTAAAAAGCACCTGCACATCCAAGGAAATAATCAAACAAAGAGACAACCTACAGAATGGGAGAAAATATCCATTAACTTATACATCTGATAAAGGGCTAATCACCAGGATCTATGAAGAAAAAAAAGCCAACAGCCTCATTAACCAGGGGGGAAAAGACATGACCAGAAGCTTTCCAAAAGAAGATAGACAAATGGCCAGTAAAAATGAAAAAATGCTCAACACCAGTAATAATCAGGGAAATCCAAGTTAACACCACAATGAGGCCAGGCATGGATTACAAGTATCTCATGCCTGTAATCCTAGCACTCTGAGAGGCCGACGTGGGTGGATCCCCTGAGCTCAGTTCAGAGACCAGCCTGAGAAAGACTGATTCCCTGTTTCTGTTAAAGAATAGAAAAAACTAACTGGACATTCTGGTGGGCACCTGTAATCTCAGCTACTTGGGAGGCTGAGTCAAGAGGATCAATTCAGCCCAAGAGTTTGAGGTTGCTGTGAGCTATGACATCATAGCACTCTATCCACAGCAACAGAGTAAGACTCTGTCTCTAAATAAATAAATAAATAACCACAATGAGATGTCAATTTATTCCAGTTAGAATGCCTTTAATTAAGGGGGAGGGGCAAGATGGCTGACTGGAAGCAGCTTCTGACAGAGGCTCCTGTCCAAAAGGAAAGATAACCTCCAGAAACTGCCCAATTGAGCTGAAGATTGGGAGCCCAGCTGAGAGAGAGAGGAGTGATAACTGCAGGTCACCCCTGAGGCAAGCTGTGAATTCCAGAAACCAAGCTTCAGGCAGAAAAACTGAACTAAAGTTTTCCGCCATTCTGAACTTCCAGGACTCCCTTCCCCCCTTACCTGATGCACTAGAAGCCTGACCTCTGCTGAAACTGAGGGAGGAGGACTTGAGCAGCGCTCAACCTCCCTATCTGCTGGACCAGGTGGCCTTCCAGGTAAGAGACTCCGGGGCCCCACCGAGTCCCTGCCAGCCCCCAGGCCAGGGACACCACTGGGGGCCCTGTACAGCTCTGATCTCTGCCCCACCGGGCTTGGCCTGCCCCCCACAGGGGCCGGGAACTCTGCCGGGACTCCCACGTGCCCTGATTTGCACCCCGCTGGGCCTTAGCCCGCAGCCAGCAGCGGCCAGGAAGTCTGCAGGGATTCCCTCCTGGCCCTGATCTCTGCCCGGCCTGGCCTCAGCCTGCCTGGCTCCGATCTGTGCCCCAGGCCCGCTGCCCACAGTGGCCAGGAACTCCAGTCTGCCAGGAATACTGTGTGGCCCAATTGGCACCCCGCTAGGCCTTGGCCCACCACCAGCAGCGGCCAGGAACTCTGCTGGGACTCCTGCACGGCCAGATTGGCACTCTGCCGGGCTTTGGCCCGCTGCCAGCAGCAGCCAGGAAGTCCTCCGAGAGTCCCGCGCGGTGCTGATCTTTGCCCCACCCGGCTTCGGCCTGCTGCCCACCAGGACCCTGCCTGGTTCCTATCTGGGCCCCAGGCCCGCCGCCCTCCCTCTAGAGCCCTCCTCCCAGCCAGAGACTGCTGGAGGCATGGGCTCCCTTTGCAAAGACCACCAGGTGCCCCATCCCACGTCCTGCTGCTTGATCCAGGCGTGCCACACTCTGGAGCTGGTCCCACAGCCAAACTCCCTGGGTGGGGCAGTCCTAGAGGAGCTACACAGGGTCACTCCCTACAAAGATCCAGCAACAACAGAGTGATCCTGCCAGGGTCTGATCTGGGAGAGAAACCTTCCCAACTCTGAGGACAGTCATAGGCAACAGTGAAAAATAATCATGAGGCGGAATCAACAGAAAAACTCTGGCAATATGAATAATCAGAGTAGATCAACTCCCCCAAGGAACGACAAAGTAGATACAGCACAAGATCCCTTGCATAAGCAAATGGCTCAGATGTCAGAAATCGAATTCAGAGTCTAGATAGCAAATAAGATCAGCGGAATGGAGGAAAAGATGGAATTAGAATTTCAGGCAGTAATATAAAAGATAACTCAAAAGATGTCTCAAGAATTCAATGAATTCAAAGACCAAATGACCAAAGATTTTAACACATTGAGACAAGAAGTTGCAGCCCTCAAAGATCTGAGAAATGCAGTAGAATCCCTCAGTAACAGAATGGAGCAAGCAGAAGAAAGGATTTCTGACATGGAAGACAAAGCTTCAGAATGCTCCCAAACTTCCAAAGAGGAAGAGAAATGGAAGGCAAAAATGGTTCATTCTCTCAGACAGCTCTGGGATAACTTGAAGAAAACCAATATTCGCCTTATAGGGAATACCTGAAAACAATGAAGTGGCATCACAAGGCACAGATTCTCTTCTTTATGAGATTATGAAAGAGAACTTTCCAGACATGCCAAGAGATTCTGAAATTCAGATAGCAGACAGTTTCAGAACCCCAGCACGACTCAACCCAAATAAGACATCCCCCAGGCACATCATAATTAACTTCACT
>CAUYRH010010785.1:0-10184 GCA_963574655.1 Perodicticus potto | reverse complement strand
ATAAAAGGCAGATTTTTCCCTAAATCTACTCTCTGTGAACTGAACTCAGACCTCAGGAGAGATGCTGAGTGGACATCTGCATGTGGAAGAATGTGATCATTTGCTCCTCACTTGAAATAAAAAATGCAGGCTTGGTGCCTATGACTCAACAGGCTCAGGCGCCAGCCACGTACACCTGAGCTGGCAGGTTCGAACCCAGCCTGGGCCCGCCAAACAACAATGACGCCTGCAACCAAAAACTGGCCGGGCCTTGTGGCGGGCGTCTGCAGTCCCAGCTACTTGGGAGGCGGAGGCAGGAGACTCGCTTGAGCCCAGGAATTGGAGGTTGCTGTGAGCTGTGATGCCACGGCACTCTATCCAGGGTGACAGCCTGAGGCTCTGTCTCAAAAAAATAAAATAAAATAAAATAAAAAATAAAAAATGCAATTTCCAGACCACTTGACCAATGACACTCTCAGCAAACACGAGATGTTAGATTTTGAGTCTGAAGAAGTTTGGAATGAGAGCCCTAAATTTGTGGAGCAGAGCTGGTCAGGGTGTGAAGTACTTCTCACCAACAGGGGACCCCAGAACTGGCTGCAGCCTCGGCCACACCTTCTCCCAGAGTGAGATTCCTGCGTGTGGTCAAGTTATGTGAGTGAAGTGCTGTGCAGAGCAGGGGTGCAGTGGGAGGGCAGAGGGCGGGAAGTAGCTCTGCTGACAGCCAGGCGGGGACCGCTCAGGGAGAGCTGAGGACGAGGCCAGGTCTCTGTGGCGGCTCTCAGGCGCCAGTGTCTCCGGACATACGAGATTGTTCTGCTCCTGGGCCCGCCCCAATGTCTGGTTCAGCAAGCTGGGCTGGGCCTGGGAGCCCCTTTTTAAACAAGGCCCCACCCTGCCCAGTGGTGAGCAAAGGTGGGTGAGTAGTTCTAGCCCAGAAGACCCTGCCCCGACTCTCAGCTTAAGCACCATGTTCCGAGAGGGTGTGTCATGTGAAGCCAGCAGGGGAGCAGGGAGCCCCGCGGCACACACGTGTGGCTAGGCCCGGCCTTTGGGGAGGGGGGCGGCAGGGCAGACAACGAGGGGCTCCTTGACAGGGCTCTGTTCCCTCTGCTCAAGGACCCCCAACCCAGAGACCTGCAGAGGTTGGAAGGGCAGGAAGTCAGGGAACAGCCAACACATGAGAGGAAGTGAGAGAATCATCCCTGAGATGACAGGTGTCCTGGATAACACACGGCAGACAGGGCTGCTCCAGGGGGTCTGGACCCCAGGCTTGCCAGGCGTAGAGCGTAAGTCAGCTCCTGCCCCTCTGTACAAGGAGTTGGCAGTGCATGCTGTCTGAGTATATGATACCCACGTAGCGCCGTGAGAATGCATAGAATGGGCTGCCGTCTGTGTGACACTGCAGTGTGTCATAGAATAACCGGTGCCCAGCACGTGGATGCAGAGTGGCCCAGCACTGTGCACGTTTGTGTGAGTTGCTGCCGGTGAGGCTACACATCTGCACCACAAGCTAACATGGGTAGGGTCTGTGGTACGTCCCTTTGACTTAGTGACATGCTGAGCCATGGGACAGTGACATGGGTCCCAGCCAGCCAGCCTGGCACCTTGCGTGTGACAGGACTTGGACCCCTCAGGGACCGTGGTGGCAGGAAAGGAGAGGGGCCCTCCATCCCTTCTTTTGTTACTGAAATGAGTGACCAATGCTTCCATTTGCTGCCCACCACCCAGGATTCCAGCTGGTCAGGAGATGCCCCTTCTCCTGCCCTCCTGGGCTGGGAGGTCCTGGCACTGAAGTGGGTGGGACAGGTTAATGGGTGGAATCTGGAAACACTGATCCAGTGTGAAAGCAGAGTCTGTGCTCTTCATGCCTTCCAGGCTGGGGACTCAGGTTTATCTTTCTTTTCTCAACTTCATGTAATGACCTTGTGTTAGTTGTAAAAGAAGAAAGACAGAAAATGTGCGAGGCCTTTCCCATAGCCATTTATCTGGAGCTTCCCCTCACTTGTATACCTGGGGCTTTCCCTCACCTGTATACCTGGAGCTTCCCCTCACCTGTATACCTGGAGCTTCCCTGCACTTGTATAGCTGGGGCTTTCCCTCACCTGTATACCTGGAGCTTCCCCTCACCTGTATACCTGGGGCCTCCCCTAACCTATATACCTGGAGCTTGCCCTCACCTATGTAGCTGGGGCTTCCACTCACCTGTGTAGCTGGGGCTTCCCCTCACCTGTTTATCTGGGGCGTCCCCTCACCTGTATACCTGGAGCTTCCCCTCACCTGTGCACCTGGAGCTTCCCCTCACCTGTATACCTGGGGCTTCCCCTCACCTGTATATCTGGAGCTTCCCCTCACCTGTATACCTGGAGCTTCCCCTCACCTGTATACTTGGAGCTTCCCTTCACCTGTATAGCTGGCGCTTGCCCTCACTTGCATACCTGGAGCTTCCCCTCACCTGTATAGTTGGGGCTTGCCCTCACCTGTATACCTGGAGCTTCCCCTCACCTGTGCACCAGGAGCTTCCCCTCACCTGTATACCTGGAGCTTCCCCTCACCTGTATGCCTGGGGCCTCCCTTCACCTGTATACCTGGAGCTTCCCCTCACCTGTATGCCTGGGGCCTCTCCTCACCTGTATACCTGGGGCTTCCCCTCACCTGTATACCTGGGGCCTCCCCTCACCTGTAAACCTGGAGCTTCCCCCTCACCTGTATACCTGGAGCTTCCCCAAACCTGTGCACCTGTAGCTTCCCCTTACCTAAATACCTGGGGCTTCCCCTCACCTGTATACCTGGGGCTTCCCCTCACCTGTATAGCTGGGGCCTCCCCTCATCTGTATACCTGGAGCTTCCCCTCACCTGTATACCTGGAGCTTCCCCTCACCTGTTTAGCTGGAGCTTCCCTTCACCTGTATACCTGGAGCTTCCCCTCACCTGTATTCATGGGGCCTCCCCTCACCTGTATACCTGGAGCTTCCCCTCACCTGTATACCTGGAGCTTCCCCTCACCTGTATACCTAGGACCTCCCCTCACCTGTATACCTGGAGCTTCCCCTCACCTGTATACCTAGGGCTTTCCCCTCACCTGTATAGCTGGGGCTTCCCCTCACCTGTATACCTAGGGCTTTCCCCTCACCTGTATAGCTGGGGCTTCCCCTCACCTGTATACCTAGGGCTTTCCCCTCACCTGTATAGCTGGGGCTTGCCCTCACCTGTATACCTGGGGCTTCCCCTGACCTGTATACCTGGAGCTTCCCCTCCCCCATGAACAGAGACCGTGCAGGTAGACATTGAGGTTGAAATTTCTTGCACCCCAGTGTTCTGGAATCTCAGGTCTATCTACATAGCTGTTCCCCCTGCTAAGGTGCCCAGAGAGGACCGTGGGGGCCGTAGTTCATCTGAGAGCTCCCTGCTCCTCCTGAGGGGTGCTGGCTTCCCAGGGAGTCACAGGCAGCCTCCCAACAGGCCCCCAAGAACATCAGTGCAACAGACATCAGCTCTGCTTCCTCCTGAGGTCTGCAGGCACCTGGGCTCAGCCAGGGTGCGGCCGCCCTCTTCTGGCCCAGAGAGGCACTGCCCAGGAGGTCCATGGGGAGGGACAGTCTCAGCAACAGCAGGGTGGGAGTGAGACCCACAGGGGACCACTTGGTTGAGTACTCTGTGCCAACTGGAACCCCGTGCATTTGGTTGTAACACGAGGCCCAGTTCGACTTGCTATTCTCAGGACCAATTAGAATTAGGAGAAAGACATTTATATTATTATTATTTTTTTTTTTTGAGACAGAGTCTCACTTTGTCGCCCTCGGTAGAGTGCGGTGGCGTCAAAGCTAACAGCAACCTCCAGCTCCTGGGCTTAGGTGATTATCTTACCTCAGCCTCCCGAGTAGCTGGGACTACAGGCACCACACGACGCCCAGCTATCTTTTCGTTGCAGTTTGGCCGGGGCTGGGCTCGAACCCGCCACCCTCGGTATATGGAGCTGGCACCCTACCCACTGAGCCACAGGCGCCGCCTGAGAAAGGCATCTTTTAATAGGCCTCAAAGCATCAGCTTCTGCAGCGACACCTGCCAACAGTCGGAAAGCCCCTCCTCTGTTCAAGTACAAAATGGCTCAAAGGAAACGTGTGTCAGTGGACCCGACTGCATCGGTTTACTGAGACACAGTCCTAGAACTAGGCTGGGCGTCCTTCTCTCTCACATAGCCACCTGACAGCCCCAAGAGCCCGAGGCTGCCGGTGGTCAGTGGGGCTTTGCTCAGACCTCCATGCCCTGATTAGACCAGGAGGTTGTTGGCTCTCTGCTCCCCAGATTGATGAGTGGAATAGGACAGGAGCTCCTTGGGCCGGGTGCCTGGACCTCCATGGAGACTCAGTGAGGCAGGGGGCTTGGAAGGTGGGGCACAGAGGCCTTGTTCTGGATGAAATGAGGAAGCGCCGACAGGAAGCAGGTGGGGAGGCATGGAGACTGGGCCCCACAGGCAGCCCCAGGATAGCCCTGCCTTGGGCAAGGACAGGCCCCAGCGGTGTGGTTTGCAGAACCGCGTTCCTGCTGCTTGTGTGGTGGTGCGGGGGGAACAGCTGCCTCCTCCTGATCTGCGGTGATAACGGGAGGCCTGGGGGCGGGGGGGCAAGCCATCCAGGAGGGAAGCTGGCCTGGCAAACTCTGAAGATAAAAACGTGTATCCTGCCTGGGAATTTTCCAGCAGTTTCTGCTCGGATGTGACTCAGCGCCCTAACACCACAGCTTGGGGAACCCCCAGGCAGCCTGGAAGGCCTTGTGGGGAGCTGAGGGGAAGAAGTGGTGGCTCTTAGACCTTTTGGCTGTGCTGGGCTTTTCCCATCATGGCAGCCAGTACCCCAGGACAGGCTTCCTGTGCTGACCCCACACTGTGGCCCTAAATGGTGCCCAGAGCCTCACTAGGTCATCTGTTCACTCTCAAGGCAGCCTGGGCAGAGGTAGGGACCCTCTTGACAGATGGGCATCTCAGGGCAAGACCTGAGGCTGGAGCCTAGGGTCACCTGACCCCCGCTGGCCCCAGCCTACCTCTGTCACCCAAGGCCCTCCACACCCATGGGTCATGCCGGGGGGGAAGTGCCTTGCCCACCCAGAAGACAGGAGATTTCATCCCAGGAAAGAATTCTGGTTTTTCCAGCATTTCCATCCTGGCTCCTCATGACAGGTCACCGCAAAACCCCGTGACCCCCATGACCTACCATTTCCTGAGCATAGCAGCAGCTCTGAGTAATCCTGCCCCCACGAGATACAGGCCCGGGAACATCTGCTAGCCCTTTCCCCCAGGGACTCCGAGTCTGAGGAAGCCCCTCCCCTGGGTAAGTGCCCCAGTGGAGGTCCCGGGGGTGGCCTGCCATGCAGACTGGGCTTCCTGCCCCTGCAGGCTCTGTCCCATGTGGTCAAATAGCAGGACCAGATTCCCAGAAAGCCTGAAGCAGGCCCCCACTTCTGCCTGGAGACCAGCCTCACCCCTCACTCCCCGGCTGGTGAGCAGAGCCCCTGCCACAATGAAGGGGTAAGTGGGGACCATCTACTCTGTCCCCAAAATGCCAGGGGTGGCGGATTATGTGAAGCAATTTTTCAGGGCAGGAGTTAATGCCTCAGGCCCATCCTAGCAACCCCCTTGCCTGTCCCTCTGTGAGGCAGGGGCCAGTGCCCTTGTGGCTATTTGGCGGGCACTACTTAGGAGACCCAGCAGGTGTGCTGTGACCGGCCCTTGCAAAGTCTCCACTAGGTGGCGCCTCAAACCTGCAGGCTTTTAGAAAAAGCTTGAAGCATCTGGAGCAGCCACACGTGGAGCCACGTGTGCAACTGAGCCTGTTCTGGTGGCCACGCCAACAAAAGGAAAACAAACAAGTGAAATTCATTTTGATAACCTATTTTGTTTAAATCACCATCGCCAAAGTATTATGCAATTGATATAAAAAACTATTAAAGGGTTCTTTCCTTTTTTCTACTAAGGCTTTAAAATCTGGCATCTCATTTATACTACAGGCCACCTCAATTCAGACACTAAATTTTTATCAGCGATTTTACTTTAATTTTACATAAAATTTATAATAAAAAGTTTATTTGCTCATCTAAATTATTCCAAACACAAGAGTTCAACTGAGGGCGGCACCTGTGGCTCAAAGGAGTAGGGTGCTGGCCCCATATGCCGGAGGTGGTGGGTTCAAACCCAGCCCCGGCCAAAAACTGGAAAAAAAAAAAAAAGAGTTCAACTGAGCACCAATTTTAAATTTTAAATTTAGATTAATTAAGGTTGAATACAATAAAACTGTCTGGACCTCGTTCTCAGGGCTCAGTGGCTGCATGTGGGCAGTGATTGCCACAGGGGACAGTGTAGGCGTAGCCAGGGAAGTCAGAGGTGGAATCTCTGGCCTCTGCCTGCAGGCTGTCACCTGGAGTGATGCATGGTTTGGTACTCTGAGGACCTGAGCCTAGGTGTCCCAGACCTATGTGGGTACAGAGCCTTTGGCCCCTAGGGATTCGATTCAGTTCTGCAGGTCCTGGTCCTGCAGGCTGCTTATTTCACATTCCTTCCTCTGCTGCAGCCCCAGGGCCTGGCCATGAACCCAAGGCCATCTCCGAGCACCCCCAGCCCCAGGTTCAGTCAGCTGCCAGGACCCCTCTGTATAAAACCAGTGACCCCCCCTCCTGGGAAGTGGGGGGCTCTCTGAAGTGCACAGTCAAACTCCCCCCCACATCCCCAGGCATATGCTGCTCTGGACAATGAGGGGGTCTTTAAACCCCACTCCTCCCCCCTGAGGAGATGCCCAGCCCCTTCCTGCACACCTACCTGCTGCTGATGCCACATTCACTCATCACCCTGGCTGAGGTCAGGGCCTGAAGGCAAGTGGCCCTGTGATGCCCCTGAGAGGAAGAGGCTTGATCTTCAGGCCCCAGAGCTGTCCTGAGCCAGCCCAAGCTGCTCACACTGCCACACAGCTCTAACACATTGGTGCTGCCGGTAGGTGCGGGAGGGAGAACCCAGGGGAGTCCAGGGCCTTGGCCAACAGAGAGGAGGCATGTGTGAGGGGTCCAGTGGGGCAGAGGTCCAGTTCGGGGTGTCGTAGACAGGGACCTGTGCCCCTGGGCTCCCAGGCATGCTCAGGCTGGTCAGCCAATTGTGTTTCCTGCCTTAATGATTTAACTGGCATTTAACCCTCCCTCCATGTTGGCCTAGCTTCCAGGCACTCTGAAAAAAAGTTACCCACAGGGGCTGGGGAGGAACCTGGCTCCGTGAACGCAGGAGGGCTAGGCTGGGCTTCCCGGAAGGGGACATTAGCCTCATGACACACAGCTTTGAGTCCGTACCTGTGATGGGGGCTGAGTTTCCCCTCTGACAGCAACCAATTTGAGCCCAGGTCAGGACAATCTTGGACACAGCTTTCCTGGCTGCCAGAATCAGGAAATTCATTTTAATTAAAGTTTCCAGAAGGCAGTGTTTCTCTTTGTGGGCTGAGACCAACCTGGGAAACTTCGGTCTCAAGCTGCCCCCAGGGCAGAAACTTCCCTTGCTTCCTGGCCTGGTAATTTTCCAAAGCTGAAACTTTCCTCTGAAGGGGCCGGAAGGACATTCAGTGGCTGCCAGCTAAACCAGAAACATTACTGCTGAACCAGAAGTCACAGCCACCCCTGAGCAGAGCCCATATGACTCAGCAGAGTGGGGCGGAGACAGCTCTGGGGCCAGTAGGGCAGGTGGTGCTGCTGGTGGGAGGACGACGCGTGCTGCTGGCAGGCTGCCCCCTCCCCACCTCTCAGATCAGGTGCGTGTGTGGGCACACGTGTGTGGCACCGACGAGGGACAGAACACGGTATGCCCCAAGGCAGGAGGCTCAAGGGGCATGATCTCAGAACCCTGGCAAAACGGGAAGGAGGCTGCAGGAGGCAACATGCTCCCCGTCCTTGGAGGGGTCAGAGGCAATGAGATACTCGGAAGGGATATTGGAGGAAGGTGGAGTGTGGCTCGATGAGCCCCAATCACCGTGGAGTTCTCGGTGGCCATGTGGTCTCCCTAGAATGAAACCTGGTGCCACCCAGACATAAAAGGGATTGAATTTATCTGAACCTGTGCTCCTTCTCCCCTTTGGGCAGTGGCAGGATTTCACCTCACCATTCCAGGGGTAGCTGCCCTCCTAGCTGTTTGAGCCAACTAAAGTGTCACATCTCACTTTGGGTGGGGCCCTGGGACCCAGTGGGCAGTGCACCCTGCCCTGGCGGCTATAGCCAGAGCCTCAGGAGGTGCTTGCAGGGACCTGCTTGTCACAGCAGCAAAGCTGATCTGTGTTGACTGAGGCACCTCAGAGCGGGAACAGAGCGTAAAGGCCATGGCCCAGCCTACTCTCCCAAGCAGCTTCCAGGCAACTCTGTGTTGGGGAATTTTTAAGGGAAGCTCTCAGTTATCCAAATATATCACTATCAAAAAAGGGAAATGACTGTTCAACCACACTGCCAGTTTCATCAGACAGAAGGAGGGCAAGGGTAGCTGGTCCCGTCCCCCCACCCGGAGGAAGGGCAAAGGCCATCATGGCCACAAGCCTCTGCAAGGCACGCCAGACAAAGGAAAGCAGCAGCAGACAGCAGCGTCTGTGGTCTGCCCAGCCGGAAAGTTACCAAAAGTGGATCTGAAAAGACTCCACAGCAAGGGCCTCCTCGGGCTACACAGTTCATCACTTGCCTGGAGCTTCAGAACCACTGCATACAGGCTCAGGCCTTGCTTTCCTGCCCAGAAACCAGGGCAAAGAAAACTTAAATGCAGGGGACAGCGCCTATAGCTCAGTGAGTAGGGCTCCAGCCCCATATGCTAAGGGTGGCGGGTTCAAACCTAGCCCCAGCCAAACTACAACAAAAAATAGCAGGGTGTTATGGTGGGCACCTGTGGTCAAAGCTACTTGGGAGACTGAGGCAAGAGAATCACCTAAGCCCAGGAGCTGGAGGTTGCTGTGATGCCACAACACTCTACCAAGGGCAACAAAGTGAGACTCTGTCTCTAAAAAGAAAAAAAAAAAAAGAAAATTTAAATGCAAATCCCCACTTCATGAGCTTGGTTTTGATCTTAAACCATCTTCCCATTTATAGCCACCTACCCTGGGATATGGAGCTGGCATGGTAGGAGGCTGGCAAAGCCACCATGGAGCCCAGCAAGACCGTCATCCCTGCAGTGAGTGAGCACAGGCAGAGGCTGCCCTCCTCCGCCCTCCTCCCCTCCTGCCTCCATCACCACACTTACAAGAATGCCACCGCCTAGCTCAGGGAAATTGTCAGCATTTTACATCCTTTGGTTTACGTGATAAGGTTGTCCAGACCCAAGACAAAGCTTCACAGGGAGAGCCAGGACCAGGACAGCCAGTGTAGGGTGGGCCACCCTGCCACCCACCTGGTGACTGGCCCTGTACATTTGTGGCCAGCCAGGGAAGCTGTGCCAAGCTAGGGAAAGGGACCCACCTCAGTCCTGGGAGACCTGTGCGGTGCTTCCAGGGCACTCTGGGCTCAAGGCACTGGATTAGGAAATGGGAAGAGAGGAAAAGAAAGTGAGCAGCTGCGGGCACCCCACGAGAATTCACCTGCCGGAGGAGGGCAGGATGTCAGCCTCGCAGGATCTGGCTGCCCCAGCTGTGCAACCCCACAGGCTCCTGAGGCTGGAGCATGGCCCTGTGCAATGGGCAGCAGAGCCACGTCTGGGTCCTGCTGGGCCACCCAGCTCAGAGTGATGAGCCAGTGAGTGACATCTCCTCTCCTGCAGCCCTGCCCTCTCGATGCCCTTCCCTGCAGGGAACCCTCCTTCCTGTCCCAGATGCTCAGGGCCCAGTGAGGCTCAGATTAGGAGCAGGGGTCTTTAGGGATGTCAAACCAGGCCCAGCAGAGCCTGAAGTTTATCTATCACTATCATCATTACTGTCATAATCACCATCATCACCACCACCACCACCACCATTACCATCACCACCACCACCACCACCCCACCATCACCACCACCATCACCATCATCACCATCACATTCACCACCACCACCACCATCACCATCATCATCATCACCATCACCATCATCACCATCACCATCATCCCACCATCACCACCACCATCACCATCATCACCACCATCATTACCACCGTCACCATCATCACCACCATCACCATCACCAATATCACTGTCATCACCATCACCTCCATCATCATCACCATTCCCACCACCAT
>CAUYRH010010784.1:0-43028 GCA_963574655.1 Perodicticus potto | reverse complement strand
GCCAATTGTTTTTTTTTTTTTTTTTTTTTTGAGAAAGAGCCACAAGCTGTCACCCTGGATAGAGTGCCGTGGCATCACAGCTCACAGCAACCTCCAATTCCTGGGCTCAAGCGAGTCTCTTGCCTCTGCCTCCCAAGTAGCTGGGACTTCAGGCGCCCGCCACAATACCCGGCCATTTTTTGATTGCAGCCATCATTGTTGTTTGGCGGGCCCGGGCTGGATTCGAACCCGCCAGCTCAGGTGTACGTGGCTGGCGCCTTAGCCTGTTGAGCCACAGGCGCCGAGCCTCTATGGGCCAATTGTAATGCTACTCGTAGCAAGCCTTCCTTAACTACCCCAGGGAGGTCTTTGTCTTTCTCTGAAAGCATAGTGTTATAAGAATTTCTCTGCTCGGTTCTTGGTCTTGGAAAATGGAAGAATTCATTCATGAATTTCCATGTGTAAGCAACAGGATAGATTTTATTACAGATAAGAGAAGGAAAGCGAAGCCTCCGACACAGTGGAGGGGTCCCGAGTGGGTTGCCGATTTTGGCTGTCTAGGGGTTTCTGTGCAGAAACCTGTAGGTTTGGGGAGATGGAATCTATGTCTAAAATATGTTACAGCTGTTGGTGCCACGGGCCTGTGGGAAGAAGTTAATTCTTTTTTTTTTTTGGAAGAAGTTAATTTTAAAACTACTATTGTATAGGAATATGGTCACATTTTGGGTGTTCTGCTCTTCTTGAGGAGTGGTGGCTTAGATGGAACATTGATCAAACTGGTTTACGAGCCTGCTTAGGGCCAGAAAATTGAGTTCATCTTCAGCCCCGAGCAGAGGTAACCTGCATCAGTAGCTCCACTTATTGCTAGGCACATGATATTTATTCACAAGTAAGTAAATGATACTTATTTACATTAATGCTTTATCTTCACTTCTAGATTGCTAACTCCTCATGAAGGCCTTTCAGGAGGGAAGTGGTTGGACTTTTACCAGTAGATCGATAAAGAGTTATTGGAGCTTAAGTTCAAAAAAAGAAGAGAAAAAAATAAGAAGCTTGTTTATATCTGTATTTTAAAAATATAATCAGTAGTAATGCAGAGAGATGGGTGGGAGGCATAGAGAACAAAAAATCCTGACTCGGTGCCCTTAGCACAGTGGTTACAGTGCCAGCCACATATGCCAAAGGTGGAGAGTTCGAAACCAGCCTGGGCCAAGTAAACAACTGCAACAAAAAAATAGCCTGCATTGTGGCAGGCGTCTGTAGTCCCGGCTGAGGCAAGAGAATCACTTAAGCCCAAGAGTTTGAGGTTGCTGTGAGCTGTGACTCTATGGTACTCTATTGAGGGTGACATAGTGAGACTAGTTCCCATTTAAAAAAAAGAAAAACAACAACAAAAAAACCCTGCTGTATGGTTCAGATAAATGATGCTATTAGTATAAAGAGAATGGAGGGGACGGATCAGACAGGCAAAGGAGGTTCTCTTTACCTCCTTGGTGACAGAGTAGATGGGTGTGATAGCACAGTGATGCCAAGGCCATTGAGTAGAAAGCTTTTGGTTATAATAAGAAAAAATGCAAACTAGTTTCAGCAATAAAAGACATTTATTGACCTCCGTAACAGGAAAGTTTTCACTCGGTGCACTGAAACAGTCTCTCTTGTTCTCTTATTACTACCATCATCAAGACAGCAAAATAGCTTATCGGTTCAAGTTTCTATGCCTATAAACTTGAAATTATACCAAAGGAAGAAATTATACCTGGGTTCTGAGTTCCAGTCTGTATCTAGAGTTTCATGCTTATTGGGCTACTCTTTCTGGCCTGGGTAATGCAACACTCTGCTGCTTGTTGTTAATTCTTAAAACAACTGGTTACTCGAGTCATATGCTGTGGAGCTAGACTTGGGCCAAATTCCGTCAAGCTACATAGCTGCTATGTAATGGGGAGGTAAGCACAATATCCCCTAAGGTTTTTATAGTAAATGGTGGTGATGTTGACTGACATAGGAAACAGGAAAAGATACAGGTTTGAGGGAGAGAATATTATTATTAAGTTTGATTTTGTAGGGGTTGGGGAAGATAACATATCTGAATGATGGAGCAGCCTCAGGAAGGCCTTTTAAGAGGGAAGCAACTGGTCTTATTTAGATAAGGACACTGGACTGGCATCTAATTATCTAGGGGATAGTAGATGTGTAATGGTATGATGTTGGAGAAGAAGGCTTATGTCTTTGGGTCATGGTGAGGAGTCTGGATTTGAACTGCAAAATCAATGACAATTTAACATGATCCAATATACATTTTGAAAGGAACATTCTTGTTGCTTTATGGAAATTGGAATAGATGGGACTTGGGTGCAGGGAGAACAGTTAAAGGATATTTCAGGAGTCCAGATTGGAATAGGCTGGGGCATGGGCAGAAGAAATGGGGAGCAATGATAGGTTAAGGAAATATTTTGCACTTTGAGTTGACTGGTTTTTAAAATGTACTGGATTTGGCTCAGCACCTGTGGCTCAAACGGCTAAGACAAACAACAATGATTGCTGCAAACAAAAAAAAAAATAGCCAGGCATTATGGCGGACGATGGTAGTCTCAGCTACTTGGGAGGCAGAGGCAGGAGAATCGCTTAAGCCCAGGAGTTGGAGGTTACTGTGAGCTCTGATGCCACAGCACTCTACCCAGGGTGACAGCTTGAGACTCTTGTCTCCAAAAAAAGAAATAAAATGTACTGGATTTAAGAGTTGAAGGAGATGGTTGCGTTAGACTGTTAGTTTTCTTGAGCTGCTCTTCAAGTAGACAGGTGGGGAAAAACAAGAGGAGAAGTAAGTTTGGGAGGAAGATCACTTTGCAAATGCAAGGTTTGAGGTTTCCCAGTACATTTCTAAGAGAATATGTCAAATAGAGTCCTAAGTGAGTCTGGAATTTGTGTAGAAGAGAGGGCTGGAGATGTGTAATTAGTGTCCTTATCAGAAATTTGGCTGATAAGATGTACGTCTCAGGATTTAAGATGCCCAGAGAATGAGTTATCTTCTATTATCTCTGAAGTTTAGCCATTTATTTCATGTAGTTTTGAAATTCAGAATGTTAAATAGCTTGACTTGATTTTGTTAATCAGTTGATTATATAATGTTTCCCTGTTTATTTCTCCCCAATTTTTGGCAGCTCTTTGACACCAAGGTTGAAATAATAAAACTTATTTCTTTTGTTCTTTAATTTGAAAAACTGGTTAGATTTTTGAGAACAGTTACTGAAATTCTGTTTTATTCTTTCTCTTCTCCAGGCTGACTTTTCTAAACTATTTTGCTTACATGTACATCTTCCTGAAACGTATAGAATTATTTAAGAAAAAAATTATTGTTGAATATATAACTTTTGTGCATGATTTCAAAATTCAAAAGATACAGAAAAGTGTTCTTATGCTAATGTTCCACCAACGAGTTACCTTTCTATTCCCCAATTCTTATGAATCTTTCCATATCAGTTTATATAGAATCACCTTGTATTCTTAAATGGTTGGTTGCTTAGTATTCTGCTGTATGGGCATACTGTATTCTAATTTATATATCAGTTCTCCATTGTAAACTTAGGTTTTTGCTGACCTTTACTGTACCAGAAACAGTTGTATCATTGTAAATAATATAATTTTCCAGGGGGATACATTTAAATTCACAGTGGAATTATTGGGTCAAAGATTTTATTCATTGCAATTTTTTTTTTTGCAGTTTTTGGCCGGGGCTGGGTTTGAACCCGCCACCTCCAGTATATGGGGCCGGTGCTCTACTCCTTAGAGCCACAGACGCTGCCCTGCAAATTTTGATAGTTACTGCCAAAGTACTCTTCCTCCAGAGGTTATTCCATTGTACTTTCTCATTAGTAATGTTTAAAATGCCTTTCCCTTACACTGATGGTGACATGATGAGTTACCAACTCCTTGATCTTTGTTGTTAGTCTTAAGAGGTGAAAAGTGCATCACCACATAATTGAAAAGTGCTGTCCTTGAACACTGTGGAATTTGAATGATATGGTGGTTCTGATTGGATTTTACTGGATTGGTGAAAAGAATATTTTGCCATTATGATTATCAATACATGTATGTACTTTTATTCTTTTTTATAAAACTGTAGCAAGTAATTTTTAAGGACTAGAGAACATTATTTGACACTGAATTTTAAATTATATGTTATAATGTAGATATTTAATATTTAGCATTTTGAATTACTGAATGTCTTTGATTTACAGGTTTTATCTGAGAAAACTAACGTTCAAATTTGGGTTTGTGCCAATATCATTCGTCTCTTTAATGATGATAACACAATTCCCTTCATTATACGTTATCGAAAAGAGCTCATTAATAATCTTGATGCTGATGCTTTGAGAGAAGTTCGACAAACACTGGAAGAACTACGGTAAGAGGGAAAGGAGGAACCTAGTGTAAGGGGGAAAGGATAAGCTAATGAGGAGAAACTTGAAGAAGCGAATGACAGTATATTTTGAGAGTTCTGGTGTTTTACTTCTTTGGATTATTGTAATCTGGATATAGTCCTTTTCTGATGGAAGGCCACTTCTACTTTACTTATTTTGGGGTGTATGGAATGCCTCTGCTGTTGTGTTTTTACATAGCATGGGCATGTATTGGCAGAAAGGTGGTTTGCCACCTAATAGGATGTAGTGAGAACATTGTTACTTATGCAATATTCCTGCCAAAGATGCATCATCTGAATTTAGTTGTAAGGAAACATTGGAGAAACCCAAACTGTGGGACATTTACAAAATAACCATCTTAATAGTAGTCAAAAATACTAAGACCTTGAAAATCAAGTAAAGATTGAAATACTGTTTTGCTTTGAAGAAAACTATAGACAGCTGTATGCAACCCATAATTCTGATCCAAATCTTCTGTAAAGGACATTATTTGGACAATTAGTGAAACTTGAATAAAGTCTGAAGATTTAGGTGGTACTAATATATCAATCAGTGTTAATTACCTGATATTGGTGGTTATATTGTGGTTATGTAGAAGAAGAGTCATGTTTATAGGAAATGCATCCTAAAATATTTGGTAGTGTTTGTTGTTAACTTATTTTCAAATGGATCAGAGAAGAAAGAGGTTCCTTTTACTTTATTTGCAACTTCTCTGTTAAGTTTGAGATTGCTTCAAAAAGAAAGTTTTGATATGTAAGTCTCGTATGTTACGAAAGGTTTTATTTTCAGGGCTGTTGCAAAGAAGGTTCATAGTACAATCCAGAAAATAAAGAAGGAGGGGAAGATGTCTGAGTGCTTGTTAGAAGCTTTGCTGACCTGTAAAACTTTTGAAGAATTAGAACATGTGGTAAGTTACCCTTTTTTATCTTCTTATGTATTACCCGAATATATTATGATTTGAGTCTTTATGTAGTTAAAGATGAGTAAGAAATAAAAAGGTAAAGTTATTAGCCACCATATTTAATTCAACAAAATATTTATTCTTTATTCAGTAGATATTTATGGAATTTTTTTTTTTTTGTGCTGGACACTTGAGTTTACAGAGAAGAATAAATACATATCTTTACAGTATCCTCAAGGAATTTTCAGTCTAGTAGGGAAGGAAAGTAGATAATACAAATGCTAAGCTTAAAAAAGAAGGCTGAGTTGGAGACCATGATGTGTGTTCAGCCTGTAGTTGATATTTGAAACCATGAGAATGGAAAAATTCACTTGAGCAGAGTTTGAGGGATGAGTAGGTCAATAAAAAAATGTTTATGTTTGGTAATTAGGAGATCAACGTGGATCTTTGTGGTACCACTTTCAGCAAGGTGTATGGGAAGAGAAGCCAGGTGACAGCAGGTTGAGGAGTGAATGTGGATTTAAAAATAGAAGCATTATGTGTAGACAGTTTTTAGAGGGTTTGTTGGAGTTGAGAAGAGGACCTTGGCATCTAGACAATGAGTTTCTAAGATGTGTGAAACTGATGCCTGAATTTCAGGTTCTTGGTCTCGGTCATTTGAAGAATAAACCCGCGGACCACAGATCAGTTATAAGACAGAATTTATTTACAGAAAAGAACACAAAAAACACTAAAGCTCCTGATAGAGAACTTAAGTGGGGAAAGAAAAGCTCTCTTCGTTTCTCTCCCCGTCTTTCCTCGTCTCCGCCCTTAGGCTTTTAGTCTCGGGGTACATATAGGCTCATGGGTTCCTTGGCCAGGAATTGAATGAACACAGTTCCTTCCGCTGCGCAAGGGAATGAATGTTATCAATGAATGGACAGAGTCCATTCATGGAATTGAGGCCTAGGAAATTCACATGTAATTGACCTAGGCATCGGAAATGGAGGTTGGGTCTTTAGTCGTAAGCGTAAACTGAAGGAGACACCAAGGTGCAGGTGTCTCCTTGGCAGTTGTCCGGCCTTTGTGGCTATTGGAGCCTCCGGTGGGGGGTTGGAGGTCCCCCTCCTTGCCTATCATACAGCCTGCTGGTTCCTCAGCCGCGCTGCCACCGCATCGACACCACCAAGATGGAGGCGGCAGGTCCGTCAGCTCCGCTGAGCTGGTCGGGCCCCAAATGACCTGCATCAAAACCACAAATAACTAATATAGCACATAGAAAAGCATGAAGGATAAGGTAAGGCATACATTATCTATATACAGTGAATGTAGTATCTAGTTAGTATTACTTCATCTCTGAAGTAGGAGAAAAGGATGTTTTTAGCATTCTCAGCATGTCCGCTAATTTGGTGTCCTAGTGTTCTGCTTTTTAAAACTGAACCATACGATATGTTTTCTGCCTTTTTTTCCTAGTCTGCTCCATATAAAACTGGGAGTAAAGGCACCAAAGCACAGAGAGCAAAACAGTTGGGATTAGAAGGAGCAGCCAGGACGCTACTTGAGAATCCAGGGCAGCTCAATCTGCCGTCTCACATTAAACCCGGTGTTAAAGGTACCAGCTTTATTTGTAGAGATCAGGAGAGCATCTTTGTTTCTGTTTTTCTTTTTTTTTTTAATTTAAAAACTTGTGTTAAAAAGTTTAAGTAATGACTAGATAAAAGGATTGTAGCTTATAAATAATAAATCGAATAAAACAAGAACTGATATACCTATTGCTTAGCCACCTAGCTTTCTTCTTTTGAAGTGCCTCTTTGCACATTTTCCTATTGTGTTGTTTCTCTTTATTAATTTGTAAGTATTTTTTAGTTATTCTTTGTCACCTAGATGTGTTGCACATCTTTTCTCCCAGTTCATAACTTGTCTTTTCATTTTCTTTATGCCATTTCTTGGTAAATTAAAGGTTTTAGTTGTATGATAGTTAAAATTTATTAATCTTTTAAGATAATTGCTCTCTTTTTAAGGAAATCCCTTAATATCCCAAAGTTGTAAAGATTCCTTATATTGTCTTTTCAGGCTTTTATTTCTAAAAATATGTTTCAATTATAAAAGTCATATCTAGTCTTTTAAATAGAATTTCAACACTTTTGACATCCTTGAAGTTAAAGTGAAGCTCTGCTCCTATGTCGTTTTTCGCTAGGAGTAAAGTGTCTTTTTTGTGACATTTACTTCCAAGTGCATCTTTCTATTTTTCTGTGTGTGCATGCACAAGAGAGAATGAGAGTGAGAGAGAAAAGGAGAGTCTAAGAAAAAATGTTTTCTAAGGAAAATGACAACTGATATATGCCAAGACACATTGGTTTTATTGTCAAAGTGAACCTTTGAGTGAGAATTTTCCAGGTAAGGGCGGCTTTGTTTAAGAGTTAATCTATTAGCATTGAGTGGGGAGATTGATGCTATGGTGATATTCACTCTTTTAAAAAATGACCATGTCCAGCATAATTTTTTGATAGACATACACATAGTGAAATGAGTACTATAGTTAAGGAATACTGTACATGATAATTAAGCAAATTAACATGTCCATCTCACATAGTTACCTTTTTTTTTCTGTGGTTAGGAGTACCTGTAATCTACTCTTTTGGTAAATTTCCAGTGTATAGTACAATATTTTTATTAACTGTAGTCTTCATGCTATGTGTTGGTGGTCTAGTCTTAATCACCCTATATGACTGCAACTTTTGTATCCTCTTGCCCCATTCCCCTTCTCCCTTCTATCGTTTCGTTTGTGCTTCTGTTGGTTCTTTAGGCTGGGAGATATATAGGGGGCAGTTTCTGATAACAAATCCACAATATATACTAAACTAGAAAATCATAGCACACCACAGCCTGTTTTTGTTTTAAATTATCCAGCAAATATGAAGTTGTGATTTAAAAAATTGAATAGGGATGCCTGTAAAATACAAATAGCTGTTCATACTCAAACACAAATGCATCTCCATATTGATACCGGAATTTCAGGTTCTTGGTCTCGGTGATTTGAAGAATAAACCTGCGGACCACAGATCAGTGGTAAGACAGAATTTATTTACAGAAAAGAACACAAAAAACACTAACGCTCCTGATAGAACTCAAGTGGGGAGAGAAAAGCTCTCTCCGTTTTTCTCCCAGTCTTTGACCATCTCCCCCTTTAGGCTTTTAGTCTCGGGAGATATATATAGCGCTTGGGTTCTTTGGCCAGGAAATGAATGAACACAGTCCCTTCCGCCTGGGCAAGGTGAATGAATGTATCCATGAATGAACACAGTTCCTCCCGCAGGGGCAAGGTGAATGAATGTATCAATGAATGGACAAGAGTCCATTCATGGAATTGAGGCCTAGGAAATTCACATGTAATTGACCTAGGCATCGGAAATGGAGGTTGGGTCTTTAGTCGTAAGTGTAAACTGAAGGAGACACCAAGGTGCAGGTGTCTCCTCGGCAGTTGTCCAGCCTTTGTGGCTATTGGAGCCTCTGGGGGGGGGGTGGTTGGAGGTCCCCCTCCTTGCCTATCATACAGCCTGCTGGTTCCTCAGCCGCGCTGCCGCCGCACCAGCACCGCCAAGGTGGAGGCGGCAGGTCTGCCAGCACCGCTGAGCTGGCCGGGGCACCAAATGTCCTGCATCAATATGTTTGAGCAATAATGAAAAGAAAAAGCAAAATAGGGTTATTTGAATTAAGAGATGGGTTGAAATATGTATAATTCAAATTTAATTTTTTTTTTTAAGACAGTCTCACTGTGCTACCCTTGGTAGATTGCTGTGGCTTCACACCTCAGAGTAACCTCAAACTCTTAGGCTTAAGTGATTCTCTTGCCTCAGCATCTCAAGTAGCTGGGACTACAGGTGCCTGCCACAATGCCTGGCTATTTTTTTGTTGTAGTAGTTTTAGCAGGCCCAGGCTGGGTTCGAACCCACTAGCCCCAGTGCATGTGGGCAGTGCCCTAACCACTGAACTACAGGCGCCAGGCCATACATTTTTTAATGTGTATTTATACTTAGATTTTGTAAATGGTTCTAGCATTTAATATTTTAATGATAGCTGAGAGACTATAGCCAGAGATTAAGGTTAACACTAGTAAGAGCTATCTGTGCTCAGTCATGAAATGTTTTATTAGAACTTTCAGAATGTTAGTTGTACAAAGGTTTATTGACTTTTTAAAAAATTTTTCTTAAGATTTATTTTCTTTTCCTTCTATTTCCTACTACCTTTAGTACAAAGGTGTCCTGAGTTCTCACACATTATGAGTTCCTACTGGCTTGGTTTTGATAACCATATCTTTTTGGATTGTCATAAATGGTAATGCTCCAGGAATACATGATGATGGAAACTTGATGATACTTCCTGCAGTTCATGCAGTAGAACTGTGCTAGCAAGTATATTGGGACTTTTTGTTTCCTGTACTTTCTCTTTTCTTTTATTTTGATTAAAAGTGTGGGAAGAATTAGAATTTCAGATAACCTATTTACTACTTTTTAAAGTTTATTTGGAATGTTTTTCCTTTTTTTCTTTCCTCTTTTTTTAATGCTGCACCATAACTCATGATCACCTTCAATACTATTACTGTTTTTCTAAAGAAGTTTCATTATTCCTGTCATTCCTCAAAGAAATACTTAAGAATCCATATATTTTGGTTTTTCCCTCAATAGAAGATACTTCTTGCTTACCATAGACTAACAAAAGTTTGGTATGAACCAAAAGCCACACTGTGCCACAGGTGGAATATGCCCTAGAAGATCCCTATGTTGTATCCAAGGGAGAGTAGCTGGTTGGTCTGTTGTATGAGGTCTGACAATTAAGTTGTGGACTCATCCTAGAAAAAGTGTTGTCACCTTTGAAGTACTCCCTTGCAAAGCTATGCTTTGACACCTGCACCTAGCTTGCCCTTCAAAGCAATTTTGGAGCTTTTTTTCAGGAATGATCACTAGAGCTGCCATTGCGTGAGGTCTGACAATTAAGTTTGTGAACTTACCATTATGTACTTATGTTGGCAGAACTGTACAGACGACTCTGTAAGGTTTCATAACCTTGGTATATCAGTGTCTTAAGCTGTGTTTGTGTCGATGTGTGGCAGTGTCTGCTGTTCATTATTGTTGTTTATTTTTGTGTGCCTTATGACTATAGCTGTGATGGTCATTCTAGAAAAAGAGTTTGAAAACAAAAACTGCTTTGCAGGGTAGACTGTGTTGGCATTGGTGCATAGCTTCCCAAGGGGAGGACTTTGGAGGAGAGTATAGTGATAGTCAGCACTGAGGTGTAGGTAGCACCTTTTCTAGGACAAGTTAGAGAATTTAATTGTCAGAGTTTGTGTGTAAGAAGAGGTAGAAGTGCAGGTAAAGTGAAAAGAAATGTTGGCCTTTCATTTTTTTGTTACAGGTGTTAAGGTCTAGAGATTGTTTATCTGGCAAGATTTCATTATAAGGCAAGAGATCACTTTTGGCTTCTGTGGCTTTTATTTCCTCCTGATTTCACTAAGGGGCTAAACTTTTGAAACTCCTGTTATTGTTGGCTGTATTAATCCCCAAAGGTCAATTCTCTTTGGGAAAGGAGCATTTTCAAAATGCATAACATTTTCTTTTTCATTCTTTTTTTTTTTTCTCCTTGGTTGAATTGAGAGGGGATATATAACGTGAAAGACTTTCCCAAATGACTCTAGAATTTCTACCTTCCATTGAGAACGACTGCTCTAGAGATAGCTCAAGGCACCTCCCTAGCAGAACTGTTTTAAAGTTTTAGTTCTAAAAAATTCCCTTATAGGGAAATTCTCTTAAAATATTAAATAGCGTTTTGGGGTCTGTAGCTCAAGCGGCTAGGGTGCCAGCCACATACACTGGAGCTGGTGGGTTCGAATCCAGCCCCAGCCCACCAAACAACAATGACAACTGCAACCAAAAATAGCCGGGCTTTGTGGCAGGCACCTGTGGTCCCAGCTACTTGGGAGGCTGAGGCAAGAGAATCGCTTAAGCCTAAGAGTTTGAGGTTGCTGTGAGCTGTGACACCACAGCACTCTACCCAGGGTGGCAGCTAGAGCCTCTTGTCTCAAAAAAAAAAAAAAAAAAATTAAATAGAATTTGTATTAGTTTCAATGTCCAAATTTCATTCTTTAGATTTCCTTAAAATACAATCGACCCTTGCATAATGCAGAAGAGACCAACTCCTTGCACAGTTGAAAACCTAAATATAAATTTGACTCCCCCCAGATCTTAACTACCAGTAGCCTACTGTTGACTGGAAGCCTTACTCATAACATAAACAGTCAGCTAACACATTTTGTATCACTACTCTATTCTGTATTCTTACAATAAAGTAAACTAGAGACAAGCAAATGTTATTAGGAAAATCATAATGAAGGGAAAATACTTTTACTGTTCATTCAGTGGAAGTGGATTATCATAAAGGTCTTTATCCTTATCGTCTGGGTTGAGTAGGCTGAGGAGGAGGAGAAAGAAGAGCGGTTGATCTTGTGTCTTAGAGGTAGCAGAGGCCGAAGGGATGAAAGAGGGAAAAGGAAATAGGAGAGGCAGGCTCGCTGAAAACAACCTTATATAAGTGGGCCTGTGCAATTCAAACCCATGTTGTTCAAGTGTTAATTGTAAACACAGTACTTCGGTAGCTAACATTAGCTATCATAACATAACCAAAGTTAGGCATTTGTGTTTATTAACTATGCCATAATCTGTTCTCAGCGGTGCCTGTAGCTCAGTGGGTAGGGTGCTGGCCACATACACTGAAGCTGGAGGGTTCGAACCTGGCCCAGGCCAGCTAAGAGAATGATAATTGCAACAACAACAACAAAAAATAGCCTAGTATTGTGGCGGGCACCTGTGGTCCCAGCTACTTGGGGGCTGAGGCAAGAGAATCGCTTGAGTCCAGGAGTTTGAGGTTGCTATGAACTGTGATGCCATGGCACTTTACCCAGGGTGAAAGCTTGAGACTGTCTTAAAAAAAAAAAAAATCTGTTCTCTTTGGCTCTTGTACCTATTACTTACAGGAAAACTGTATTCACAGAAAAACCTGCATATGATGCATCGTGCTTGTATAATTCAAGTGTTAATGCAAAAAAAAAAATGAAAAGCTTTACTGTGCATAGAACATTGAGGACAATGGAAATGAAAAGAAGCAATGCAAATGATCTCTATGTCTAAGGCTGGTGTCATAGGGACTGTGATGTACAAGGCTCGTGGCTGTAAATTAGCAAGCTGGAAGCTCTTACAGAGAACTTAATGCCCTATTTGTAGACAGATCTTCATCATGAAGATGAACAACTGCATGACAGCTCTTGTTTTGTGCTAATGAAATTTGTGAAATTCAAATGAGTCATTGAAAATGTGAATAAAGGGTGGTGCCTGTGGCACAGTGAGGAGGGCGCCGGCTCCATATACTGAGGTGGCCAAACTGCAACAAAAAATATGCCGGGTGTTGTGGTGGGTGCCTATAGTCCCAGCTACTCGGGAGGCTGAGGCAAGAGAATCGCCTAAGCCCAAGAGTTGGAGGTTGCTGTGAGCTGTGACGGCATGGCACTCTACCAATGGTGACAAAGTGAGACTCTGTCTCAAAAAAAAAAAAAAAAAAGAAAAGAAAATGTGAATAAATGCCCCATTATCCAAAAAAAAAAAAAGAAAATGTGGATAAATGGCCCCATAATCCAAAATAGGAAGTTAATAAAATTTATCATAAGGGAGGATTTTTATGACAGTTGGAGTAATAGATGTTGGGATATGACTCTATTAATACATGTTTCTCATAACACCTTTAATTTCTGCAACTACTTTATGAAGGAAGTACTATTATTATTATCCCATTTTTAAAGAAAAGTAACTATAAAAGAAGGTACAAGGAAGTCAAGTAACTTGCCCAGGGTCTCACACTTGTTAAGTAGGGGGAACAGATTAGACGAGGCAGCTCACTCCAGAGCTACATTTTTACCACTAGACAATAGTATATAAAAGGCCTGTATCATTGTTTTTGGAGACCTGATTTGTTACAGAGGGAAGCTAGTCACTGCTACTCTACCTTTCTGTTTTTAAGATTATCAATTTAAGATTATATTTTGACTGAAATAATTTATTGTGATTTAATTACAGAATTTAAAACCAATTTTGTATGTTTTGTTTTCCCTCTTACCTTTCTCCTAAAGGGCTTTCATCTCTCCAGGATATTGAAATAGGAGTGCAGCATATTTTGGCAGACATGATTGCTAAAGACAAAGAGACGCTTGATTTTATTCGACAACTGTAAGTAACTCGTAGGGAGTTTTCTGCTTTGTAGACTTTTGCTGTTAATGGTCACATGCTTAGTGCTAACACCACGGTTTATTAAAAACTTTGTTTTATGGCTTTTTTTTTTTAGTAATGGAACTGTTTGTTCAAACAATAGAATCTTAATACATAAAACAGATAAAAGTAAAGTTTTAATTGAATTCTGGGCAGGGAATCTGGAATTATGCCTACTCATACTCCTTACACTGAGGTACCTCAGTTGAAAGGCTCTGATGAACACAGTGTAAAAATCACTGCATTACACAATATGTGCTATAGAGTGATTCATGTTCATTTAGAGTGGGTGATGTTGCTTTTTAAACATGCTGTGATTTATGCT
The DNA here is from genome assembly GCA_963574655.1 of Perodicticus potto. Lineage (NCBI taxonomy): Eukaryota > Metazoa > Chordata > Mammalia > Primates > Lorisidae > Perodicticus > Perodicticus potto. The sequence continues at coordinate 29,117 of CAUYRH010010784.1, read as the reverse complement.
TGATTTTATAATATCTCATTTCTGGTGTCTAACAGTAATTAGGTTGACTTGAGGATGTATTTAATACAATATTAGGTTTGGATAAAAGTGTTGACCTCAAATGAATTTTAGCTGTTGAGGAGAACAGCTTATCTGTTGCATCATAGGTCCGATTTATAAGAGATTAAAGCTCTTTGACCTAGGCCCAGTGAGTGGTTCTCATGCCTATAATCCTAGCACTCTGGAGGCTGAGGTGAGTGGATTGCCTGAGCTTAGGAGTTTGAGACCAGCCTGAGCAAGAGTGAGACTCCCTTCTGTAAAAGGCAATGCAAGAGAATTGCTTGAGCAAAAGACTTTGAGTTTGCTGTGAGCTATGATGCTACGGCACTCTGCTGAGGGTGACAAACTGAGACTCTGCCTCAAAAGAAAAAGAGCTCTTTGACCTAGAGCATTCTTGGGCTTATGGGTTTTATGCTTCATTTTAAAAAGACATTAATTTAAAACTCTATTTTTGTGTGTTTTTTCTTTCTCTGCTCTGTATCAGGAGAGAAGACAGGCTTCTGCCAGAGGTCTGCTCTTCCTTTCTCTCTGTCTCTGCATCTCTAATTGTGTGAGCTATCTTAGAGGAGAGGGGAAGTAGAAATGACCCATGGGACTACTGTTGCTTCTCAAGGAATACAAGAGACAATTTTTCTTTTTTCTCAGTGATTCCAGCAGGAATGAGTTGAAATAGGAGAATTGCTCAGGTTTTAAAATATGTTTTTATAAGTAATTATGCTGCTATTTGGTTCTGTTTTATAAATTATTATTGGAAGCTGTTGTGACACATCCTTTTGTTTGCCTTCTTTTTAGGTTTTAATTGACTGTCACTGCCTTAGTGGTTAAAAAGGATCATATTTAGATCAGAGTTATTGGTCTGACTTTTACAGATAGTTTGGTCTCTTGCATAACTGCAGGTGTTATCTGAATTCATTGTGCATTTAATGGGAAGATTGAGTTGACCTTTAAATAGATTTGTAGGACCTATGTTAGCATGAATAGGCAAAGAGTCCTCTTTGGATGAGTCAGTAACATCATTTGCATAGTGGGACATCGTTAAAAGAAATCTTATTTGATAATGGCTTACTTTTTTTGCTACCCTTATTTCTACGTAATGTGTAATGTGTTTCTTTGCACATATTAATAACTGCCTGTTTTTGAACATTTGTGTGTTTGAACAGATGCCAAAGTAGAGGCATTTGTATCCAGTCATCTCTGGCAAAAGTGTCCTCCAAAAAGGTAAATGAGAAAGATGTTGATAAGTTTCTTCTCTACCAGAATTTTTCATGCAACATAAGAAACATCCAACATCATCAGGTAAATAAGGAAACTGCTTGTGCATGTTGACAGTAGTATTGTATTAATAATACTTTGCATTTGCCTGCTACTCTACTTACTAAGGATTTAAAGAATTTTATATGAACTATTTTCTTTTTTTCTTTATTTATTGTCAGTGTGCTTTAATTTCTCAAATGGGGAGCTATAGACCTGGAAAAGTTAGTATCTGACACTGAAAATTATTAGCAGAGCTGACCCTATAACAACTCAGATATGTATCTTGACTTCTAACTGGTGATCTTTCCTGTTCCTGCTTCCCAATTTGCTCTAATTTGAGATCAATTCTGCATCTCTTCCAGGTGAAATACAAATCAGAGATACTTGATTTAGAATAAAGTATGAGAGATCTTATTTGGTTGTATAAACCAGACTCATTGTATCTCAGTCTTTTAATTTCATTTTGTAGTTCACTAATTTATTTCCTAAATTAAGTAACAGACTGTATCTACATTGTGGAATGTGGCTTTTAAATCGCATCAGGAAAAAAAAACAGGAATTACAAACCAAAAATACATTAATACTGGCTTTTATATTTACAAATAGAGCTACTCTTATTAGTATTCTTTATTTCTTTGTATGTCCTTGAGTTACTGCCTAATGTTCTTTCATTTAAGCTTGGAGGAACTTCCTGTAGTATTTCATGTAAGGCAGGTCTACGGTGACAATATCTCTAGGTTTCATTTTTCTGGGACGTCTTAATTTTTTTCCTTTTTTGAAAAACCGTGCCTAAATTGTAATATGCACGTAACATAAAATATATACTCTTAGGCATTCTTAAGTGTATAATTCAATAATATTAAGTGTAGATAGTCACATTGTGGTATAACCACTCTCTAGAACTTTTTCATCTTGTAAAACTGAAACTCTGTACTCATTACATTAAACATTTCCTTTAGTTTTGAAGGATAATTTTTCTGGATATAGAATTTTTGGTTGACAGGTTTTTTTCCTTCTTTTAATACTTTGATTACGTCATCCACTGTTTTATAGTTAAATCAATCGGGCATTCTAAACTCTTCTTGATTCTGGTGTATAATTCTTTTTACATGTTTCTGGATTTGGTTTGCTAATCATATTAAAGATTATTACATCTGTATTCATAGGAGACACTAGTCTTGTATTTTTTTTTTTTTTTTTGAGACAGAACCTCAAGCTGTCACCCTGGATAAAGTGCTGTGGCATCACAGCTCACAGCAACCTCCAATTCCTGGGCTCAAGCGAGTCTCTTGGCTCTGCCTCCCAAGTTTCTGGGACTACAGGCGCCTGCCACAACGCCCGGCCATTTTTTGGTTGCAGCCGTCATTGTTGTTTGGCGGGCCTAGGCTGGATTCGAACCCACCAGCTCAGGTGTATGTGGCTGGCGCCTTAGCCTGTTGAGCCACAGGCGCCGAGCCTAGTCTTGTATTTTTTGTGACATCTTATCTGGTTTTTGTATTAGGATAATGCTAACCTCATAGAAGGAGTTGGGAAATTTTCCCATATATTTTTTTGAAAAGTTTGCAGAGAGTTGACATTCACTATTTTTTAAATGTTTGGCGGACTTTGATGCTAGAACAATCTGTGCCTGGAAATTATTTTGTGGGGAAATTTAAAATTGCTCATTCTGTGTCTTTACTTGCCATAGATCTGTTCAGGTTTTCTATTTTTTGGGGATTTGATTTAGGTAGTTGGCTTAGTCATTTGTCCATATGTGTTATATAATTTGGCATACAGTTGTTCATAGTATTTTCCTATGATCCTCTTTATTCCTATAAAGTCCATAGTAATGGTCTGGCTTTTGTTCTTTTTTTTTTTTTTTTTTTTTTTTGAGACAGAGCCTCAAGCTGTCACCCTGGGTAGAGTGCCATGGCATCACAGCTCACAGCAACCTCCAATTCCTGGGCTCAAGCCAGTCTCCTGCCTCTGCCTCCCAAGTAGCTGGGACCATAACGCCCGGCCATTATTTGGTTGCAGCCATCATTTTTGTTTGGCGGGCCCGGGCTGGATTTGAACCCGCCAGCTCAGGTGTATGTGGCTGGCGCCTTAGCCTATTGAGCCACAGGCGCCGAGCCTGGCTTTTGTTCTTGATTTTGGTAGTTTAAGTGTTTTCTCTTTTGGTTAGTCTAGCAAAAGATCTGTCAGTTTTGTTGATATTTTCAAAGAACCAACTTTTAATTTTGTTAAATTCTTTATTTTCCTATTCTAGTTAATTTTTACCCTGTTATTATTTATTTTCTTGGTTATGTTTATACTTCTTTAAAGAGTGTTTTTAATATGTTTTAAGACATTTGTTTTTCTTTTTTAATGTAATATAGTTAATCGCATGGTTGATCTGAGTTTAATTTCCTCCTTTGCTACCTGCTACCTTTGTGATTCAGTACCAGTTAGTCTCAGATAAATTATTATATAAAATGAAGACGGTAACACAGACATCACTGGAGTACTGTATGATTACTTGAGATAATGTGCTTAAGGTACTTAGATGGACCCTACAGTTAGTAAGTGTTCAATTAATGGTAGCAATTCGTAGCTATTAAATATTTCATTTAGGATTTTGCATGATTGTATTTTTGTTAGCGCAAGTTATCTTTTTTACATTTATAAAAAGTGTATCTTTCAACTCCAGATGGTTAAAAATTTTCAATGGGTAGAATCTGAAATGAGATTTTAGATCACCAAATTCTGTTCTTTTGAATGTGATAGATAGGCTTTGTACCTGTATTTTATTTTCAAAAAGCATGCTATGATTTTTATTATGAGAGAGGTAGGTTATTTGAAAAAAATGTAAACAAATTATTATTTTGGATATAGTCTTGGTAATTAAATGAGTAAAACATTGACATAGGTCATGGATAGATAGCTACCTGATTTGTTTCAAAAATATTGACTAGTTAAATATCATTTATATACTTGTGGAATATCAGTCTTTGTCATGTATGTTTGCACTCAGATTCTGGCAATTAACCGTGGAGAAAATTTGAAGATCCTGACAGTTAAAATCAACATTCCCGATGGAGTGAAGAGTGAATTCTGTAGGTGGTGCATCCAAAATAGGTTTGTTTATAGATTTTTACAGAATTTCCTTTCTAAAATGCTGTGGTCATATCTATATATACTGATATGGAAAGATGTTATTATGTTAAATAAAAGAAAGTGGCAGAAAATGTATATAGTATTCATTTTGCATTAAAAAAATAAATATTTATGTTTCCTGTATTTAAATAGAAAATACTTGAGAGAGTACATAAGAAATTATTCATAGTGATTGTCTCTGAAGAGAGAGACTTGAATATTTTTCTACGTCATTTGAATCTTTTACAAAGAGTTTCTCTTGTCTGGTAAAAACAAAACAAACAAAAACATACTTTATATACCATAGCCAAAATGTTTAGCTCATTAAAGGCGATTGAAATAAAAATTTAACTTATGGGATATTACAATATAAATCCCTTAACATACTATCTGTGGTTTACCTAAAATGTTTTGCACATTAAGGATGATTAAAATAAATTTCTAAACTTAGGTAATTTTTTATTATCCTTTTCATTTGCTAAGAGAACTTTTAAAAAATGCCACTACTTATTTATTTGTATCACCTTTTAACTTTCAGTTTTAACTTTGCGAAGTATATTTGATCTTCACAATAATATATTTGGTTGATAGAGCAGATTTTCTCGCCACAATTGAGCCAATGAGACAATTAATACAAAGAGGTAAAGTGGCTTACCTAGCAGTTAAAGAGTGGCAAATTTTAGATATGCTAATCACCAGCTAGCTCTGTGTGACCTCAGATTAGAGAGATTGCTGGGAATGCTACTTGCAATGTTATATGGAATGTAACTTTTTCTTGTCAAAAAGTACTTTGGGAATTAGCTATCATGTACAACATACCTCTTAATGTAAGTTCATTGGAAGTCAGTTTCCCAAAAACCAGTTCCATGAAGGATCAACTTGATGAATGACCAAATAATAATAATAACCAGGCAACCATTAGGTAAAACAATAATCTGAACATTAATTGGTAAGTACATTGTTTAAGCCAATTAACGTTATATCCATACAATGGAATTCTGTGTAGTAATTTTGAAAAAATTGTGATAGAGCTAAAGTTGAGATATAAATGTCTTATTAGGTTAAAAAGATATTTTATAATTAGCATTTATAGCATGATCTCATTTTTGTCAAGTAATATGTCTACGTATGTATAGGAAAATGTCTGAAAAGGTAATAAATGGCTTCTTAGCTCTGAAAAGAGACTCTTAATTTCCTATTTTATGGTTTTCTATATAGGTATCATTTTTAATGAATGCTTATTTCCTCTAATAACCAAATAAATTTCATTGAAAATAAAAAGGATATAAATACCGGAAAGAAATCCTAGATTTAGAAAATTATGCTAAGAAATTAGATAATTTTAATTTAAGATAAAATAAAACTCATAGTCCAAGCTACTTGGGAGGCTGAGACAAAAGAGTTGTTTAAGCCTAAGAGTTTGAGGTTGCTGTGAGCTGTGATGCCAGGGTACTCTGCTGAGGGCAACATAGTGAGATTCTGACTAAAAATATATATATATACATATATATAATAAAACTCTTAAGATAGTGTCATGGAAAGAGCAAAATCCTAAGAAGATATATTTGAGTTTGCACTCCTAACTGGAATACCTTCTTACTTCCTACCCATGTGACTATGGGTATGTTACTTCATTTCTTTTGCAGTTTCATCATCCTTAAAATGGTGGGTGATATCTTTCTTTTTGATTTAAGGGGAGTGTTTTTTTGTTTTTTAAAAAAGATAGGGTCTCACTTTGTCGCCTAGGGTAGAGTGTGGTGGCATCATCATAAGTCACTGTAACCTCAAACGCCTGGGCTCTAGCAGTCTTCCTTCTTCAGTCTTCTAAGTAACTGGGACTACAGGCATGCCCTACAATGCCTGGCTAGTTTTTATAACTTGTAGAGATTGGCTGTCAGCTATTGCTCAGGCTTGTCCTAAACTTCTGGCCTCAAGCCATCTTCCCACCTCATCCTCTTAAAGCGCTAGGATTAGAGGTGTGAGCAACCACACCCAGCCTAAGTGATATTCCAAGTATTTGTGTAACATAATACCTGGTAAAGAACAAGCCCTTGATGGTGTCTGTTATTATAAAGTGGTAGGATTATTGTGCCAATTCTGTTTTTAGAGAAGTCGTGAAGTATAGTAAGTAGATCACAATAAAGTGAAGACTCTTCTAGCTTATTTTCCTATATATATTTGTATTACTCAGCATCAGAGTCAGTCCAGTCCTCAATAAAGTATTAAGAATAGTCTTTTACTTCCCATAGAAGTGTTAATAGTTCTTGAAGTTATCTACATGAAGAAAAACTAAACTAAAAATTATACATGTTATATTGGAAGTTAAATAATGTCATCAATTACGCAGAGTACAGCCAAAATATAGATAAGCCCCCCAAATCAATGAAGAACAACTATTCTTTGATATTTACTTATCATAATAATAATGGGTTAAATTATACAACATAATTTTTAGTCGGGTTTAGAAGTATCTCTTAGCATAGGGAACTCCAAGAACTACAATTTTATAGGAACTAAAGGACTATTCTGAGTTTATTTCTTTTAACATATGTGGATGACTCTGGAGGTGCTTAATGGATCTTTTCTTCTTTTTATTCTCTTTATTCTTACATCTTCTACCCTCCTCTATCATGTACTTGTCCATTCAGGTTATGTGCTAGATGCTGGAGGTTTGCCTGTAAGTTACACAAATATCCTTCCTGTTCTTGGTGATAATGTAGTTTAATGAGAACACTGACAGAATAGTGTGTTGAGTTATGAAGGAGAAGTACAGAGTACTTGTAAGTGCTTATACCTGAGAACTCTTGACGTGGGCTTGACACGTAGGTAGGTCAGAGACAGAAGGACAGGGAAGATCAGTGAAATGAAATGAGGATTGAGGTTGGGGTGGGCTAGATCATACTTAGCTTTCTAGGTATGATAAGGATTTTTTTTTTTTTAAGGTGGTGGGAATCAATAAAGGTTTTAAACAGAGTAGTGTCATGATCAGATTGTATTTTAAGAAGATCACTGTGCCTATAGTATAGAAAATTATTTGGAAGGAACCAAGAATAGATGTGGGGCAAGAGATGATGGTAGGTTGGACTAGGGTGGTAGCAATAAGTGGACAGATGTGAGCAATAGTTAGAAGGTAGAGTCTATAGGAGTAGCAGCATCTGATTAAATGGTGGGTGGATTGGTCAGGGAGAGATGAAGTAAAGCATGACATTATATGGCTTGAACAAAATAGATGATGGTACTATTTACTATCATACTATAAATATTAATGTATAAAGTCTTCCTTTGGACCACCTCTCTGCCCTTGGGGATTCTGGATAAATATGTAAGGCTGGGTCCGGTGCCTGGGCCTCAAAATGAAAATAGCCACTGGATCTGCATTGCTTGGTACGATAGCCACTAGCCATTTGTGGTAGCCCAGATTGAGGAATGCTGCAAACATAAAACACACACTGGATTTCTAAGTAGACTAAAAACATGGACGCAGATTTAATTGCAAGTCTTTGATGCAAGCTGAAAGAGGTGAAGAAAGAGAGAAGTGGCACAGCATGGATTACAACTAGTGGAGAGCCAAAGTGAACTACAGAATCAATTGGATAAATGCCACAAGGAGACGATGACCGTAACTGAGAATTATGAACAAGAAAAAAATATACTTTTCAGAGAGAAAATGAATTTAAGAGTACAATGTTGGGAAGTTTGAGCTGTGAATGTGAAGCTATTAAACAACAATAAAAAGTAAACCTGGAGAAATTAGAATAATAAACAGAAGCCCTGGGCAGAAAGTGAATGAACTAAAAAATAAGATAGAATAACTTTAAGTAGAATGAGATGAAGCTAGGTTTAGTTCAGCTGAAAAGCAGCTTAAGTACCAAGCAGGTCATTAGAAGGAACTGCGGGTAAAGTCTGAATGTGTATGTGAAAGTTGCCTTCAGAGGTACTGGCTCTTTGAATTGAGCTGCTAGAAATGGAAAGCACAAAAAACAGCCTCAGAAAAGTGAAAGACTAGAACAGCTAGAACTTCCGATTAGTAAATTAGTGTGCCGGGTTAAAGAAGAATTAAGAGGAGTGCGAAAAAGAAGCAGTTTCTTTCTATAATATCCTGGTGAAAGCTCATGTAGCAAGTCAAGATCTTGAGGTGCATTTGGGCCAGCCACTCCAGCAAGCCTTGGATCCCAGTAGTAAAGGCAACTCTTTCCAGAGGTGAAAGATGGAAGGGCTGTAATGGAACATCACCTTATCAGTATGAAAGTGCAATATCAGTCACTAAAGAAGCAAAATGTATTTAATGGAGAGCAGATGAAAAGAATGAAGTTACAAATAGCTATGTTGGCATAAATGAAAGGGTCTGAGACTGAATTTGAGCAGCAAGAACAGTTATTTGCCACGTGGGAGCAGCAGAAAAATGGTGAAATAAAGCAACTTGCAAGTGAAATTAGAAATCTGGAGAAATTTAAGAATTTATATGAAAATATGGAATCTAAGCTTTCTGCAAGTTCTGGTGCTCTGGAAGATAACACTTATACGGATTTACTTCAGATAAATAATACATGATAACTTAAAGTAACTTTTTGCAAATGAAAGATGCCTTCAGCTTTCAGAAAGTGAAGACATGAAACTGAGAGCTAAACTAGATGAATTAAAACTGAAGAATGAACCTCAGGAGACACAGTACCTGCACTCAAGAGGCATGAGGTGCCTGTCTGTGGATATAACCACTGCTAAAGTTGTGTGTGCCAGCAGCAGTGCTGTCAGTGAAGCTTATAGATTGCCACTTCAGAAAGAGGAGACACAGTTCTGTCCTAATAATTTAGAAGATACCAGTTTGCAGTTAGAAAAACCGGTATCTACAGACAAACCACAAGTCAGCCTCTCTCCTCACAAAAATCTGCCTCGGGATATGCCACTAAAGAAGGAAAAAAAATGTATGAAATTCAGAGCCATTCCAGCTGACTGTGAACCCTTAAATGAAGGAAGTGGAAAGGCCCCCAACTCTCTCAGGTTTGCTGCTGGATCAAAGCGTAAAACAAGTTAAAAAAGGGAAAGAAACTGCAAGCAGTTTGGAAAAGGAAACTTGTAAGAAATCATACCCAATTCTGTACATTTCTTCTCAATCAACTCCAGAGACCCAGTGTCTTCAACAGCAGAGACTTTTCTGTAATGAGGGTATGGGACCTACTTGCCCAAAAGGTAACTATGGTGTTCAGTTAAGATCATCATTATGTGATATACACCACCTTTTGGGTTATTTATATCTGTTCATTGTGTCAGGACCTAGCATTTTTATATATCTTTCACTAAATGTTCAAAATTTGTTATTCTGATCTGGACAGTTCATTAATGATGACCCTTCACAGAGCTTCTAGTACAGTGAATAAGCTATTAAGTGAAAGAAAATTGTATAATTAATATATTTGCTACATTATATAGATTTTAAAGTAATGTAAACACTTAAGTAACCTAAATGTTAATTCCATATATTTGAGAAGAAAACACTCAAATCCTTAAGTATTATATTTTTCTATATGCTTTTTTGGGTGAAGTTAGTTTGTTACTGTTTGTAAAGATAAGAAACTTGGTTTAAATATATTATTTTAGGATTTTGTTAAGGTTCATCTCTGTCTTTTTATATATGATTTAAATTTTGTCTGAAGCAAATGAAATAACTAATTTTGACATTTAAAATAAAATGGGAATAATTAAAAAAATATATAAAGCACTGTATAATTAGGTCAAAGTATGATTGAAGTGGAAATTTTATTACCTAAGTTAATTAGCAGTAAGAAGGAAGAATTTATTTTATTTTATTTATGTATTTTTCTTTTTAGAGACAGTCTTACTTTGTTGCCCTTGGTAGAGTGCTGTGGCATCACAGTTCACAGCAACCTCCATGTCTTGGGCTTAGGCGATTCTCTTGCCTCAGCCTCTTGAGTAGCTGGGACTACAGGTGCCCGTCAAGACACATGGCTATTTTTTTTGTTGCAGTTTGGCCGGGGCTGGATTCAAACCCGCCACCCTCAGTATATGGGGCCTGCGCCCTACTTACTGAGCCACAGGCGCCGCCCAACAAGGAAGAATTTAATGCTAATGTATTAGTATTAGAAATAATATTTAGGCACAAATTCAGTAACTAAATTCATCATATGGAATTTTACGATGCTCGTATAAGAGAAAAAGTTTGAGGATTTCTAAGCTTGTCAGATGCTGAAAAAGTTATCTTTGTGAGAACCTCACTAATCTGAGTTTCTGCATTCGTTCTTTAAATAAAAACATAAGTGAGGGAATGATCTCAGTAGATCTCTGTGCATGAGCTGGATTGTAGAATGACCTTAACTTGTCTTTCTGAGCTTGTAGATCTTTGTCTTTGACTTGATAAGTAAATTTCTATTCTCTAAAATTATACTCCTATTTTCATATAGTAGATTTAAGGGAAACTATTTCCTGTATTTAGTTTTCTTTTAAATGTGGCAAGATGAAAGCTACACGAGGAGAGCCTATCTTTATCTCACATATCAGAAACAGAAGAGTTTATTTCTGTGCAGAGTGGAGAATATTTCTTTGTGTGTAATGGGTAAACAAACATGTCTCTGTCAAAAACATACAAGTTAGTTTATAGCACCATCCTAATTTTTGTAGGTGTTTCAATTTGTGGCCCCTGCCTTAATTTTGTGCTTTATTAGGTACATCTTATATAGTCTGTGTTTTGTGGAATTTGGTTTAAGTGAGGTCCTTTTTAGTTTAATTAAGAGATATTTAACTATTAAGTTAGAGGAAGAATTAATGTTTTGAGATGATACTCTGTAAGGCAAACCCATTATATTTACTTTAAGTCTGTAGATACAATAAGCAATAATGTCTGTGAATTCACTATACTATTTCCTGTTACTTAGTGTGCTAGGCCTGTAAATAGATCCCAGGAAGCCAGTGAAGGGGCAGAAATTGTTGCTGGGAAAGGAACATAAAGGAGTTTCTCTAATATGAAAAGTGAATATAGTTGTTATCTTTTAGGATTGGGTCTGACTGAATGTGTATAATTGAAACATCCTTGAAAATAAAATAGAACCATAACGCTTTGTTCCAGGGAGGAGAACAAAGCAGGGCAGAATAAGCCAATGGAGGATAGGGCTTCCATAGTGTAGGCAGGTGGTACAAGCGATTTCTGGCTTTTTTCTGCAAGCAACAGGGAAACTTTGGTTGAGGCTTAAAGGGAATGAACCTAGCAGACATCAGAAGTGTACATTAAAAAAAAAAAAAAGAATCACTCCATTAGGGTCTTCCTGCCTTTGATACTATCTTCCTAACATGTTGTTCTGGGACGCAGGACTATATTCTCTCTTCTACCTGGCCAAGCTCCATAGCATTGTGTATAAGAACCTTTGTGATCCAGCCACTGTAATACTTTCTAGCCTCACTGCCCTCTATCACCTCTGCACCCCCAACATTTGATCCTGCCTCTGAGCTTATACATATGCTATGGATTTTTTCCCAGAGTGCCCGTATTGCTTTGTCTTGCTTGGTAAACCACAATTCATTTTTAAAACCCATTTCAGATGTTTCTTATGGGATATCTTTCTTGATAATTGGATTCTCCAAATTAATAGTATAGCAGCATGTGCAGGCACCATTATAAGTCACATATATTAACTCGTAATAACTTAAGTAGATATCATTCTTATTTACATTTTACAGATGGGGAAATAGCACATTCATGGTTAAGTAAATCTGCTGAGAACATAGTAGAGCAGAATTTGAACCAAGGCAGTCTCGGTCAGATTTTACTTTCAACTAGTGGATTATACTGCTATTACCCCTCCTTTTGAGCTCTATGTCTTTGTCTTTTACATATTTCTATTTTTACATTTGTTGTGCTGTATGTTCAAATACTTGTCTTATTAAAGTAGGACTTGTGTGTGTAATTAATTTTCTATTTCTTTACATCCCTCATTCCTTAGGGTAAAGGTGACAGGGAATTGCAGGGATTTGAGTGGAAGGAAGGATGTATATCCTGCCTAAAAACACCTTCATTCAAATTTAAAAATGAAACTGTATTTTGCTCAAATAACACCTTTCTGAGGAAGGGTTTCCGTTATTTGCTTTTATGTAGCTTTTAGGATATCACATTGTAAATGCATAAATATTTGTTGGCTGAAATTTAGTTTATTTCTTAGCCTAAGATAAGTAAGGGGCACGAGAGTACCCTTATGGTATGTTAATAGGTTAGCAGAAACCTTTAATATTTTGTTAATGGTTTCCACTTAAGAGCTGTGGAAGAGCAAGGGCAGAGATTCTGAGATGGATGCAAACTCAGAATGGGTAGGGCTAACTTTGTCCTCTTAGCTTGAATTTTTCTATTCTTTATCCATTGTCTACTAACAATTAATTCTGGGACATTTTTACTCCTCCTAATGTATGCAGATGCTGCCTGATAAAGCACTGTGGTTTGAGCAATAAAGTAAGTTCTACTCAGAATGGCAAGATGCAAGAGTTAAAACAGAGTTTTCTCCTTTGGTTAGTCAGCTTTAACTCTCAGGAAGAGGTAAAGAAATAGGAAAGGAAGGATATAGTGCTTGGTTTTAATTTGTACTGCCAAAACAAAATACCATAGACTGGGTGACTTAAACAATAGGAATTTATTTTCTTGCAGTTCTGGAGGTTGGGTAGTCCAAGATCAAGGTGCCATACCATGGAGTTGCTGGTGGAGACTCTCATGCTGGCTTGCAGATACTGCCACCTTACTGGATTTAGTTCCTGGGGAGGGCTTTTATTTTGCTTTGCAGAGAGCTGCCTTCTTCCTCTATTCTGACGTGGTACAGAGGGAGAAAAAGTGCAAGCTCTGTGGTATCTCTTATATTGGTACTAAACCTAATAGTCTTCCAAAGGACTCATCTCTAAATATCATTACCTTGGAGATGAAGGCTCTAATGTATGAATGTGAGAAGAGCAGTCTATAACAGTGCTATAGTAATTTTTTTGATGATTTTCTTACACCTTAAGATTGTGGCCATTATTAATAACACTTTGGAGACACATCCCAGAAGAGGAAATTCTTTTCTCTTAGGTTTTATGTCTGATCACAGTTACTAGGTTTTTGATAAATGAAAAATCCAGATGTCATAGTAATAATTTCCAGACACCACAGCCTCTCTTCATGGATTAGGTTATGTTGGCTTCAGTAAAGGTTTCTTCCCCTTCTTTATTCCACTCCCATTCTAGGAGCCCTTCCACAGTCTCATTATTGTTACATCAGTTTTAATATTTACTTTAATTTTTTGCAGGTGGAGACCACGTGGCTTTGCAAGGCCGGAGTTAATGCAGATCTTAAATAATTCACTGGATGATTCCTTTAAACGCCTTATTTATCCTCTTCTCTGTAGAGAGTTTAGGTATGTAGCTTGTCTTATTTAATTTTGTGTACTGTTTATTATGTATGGTACCCATGGTAGCATTAGTAAATATTTGTTTATTAACCATTCCGAAGAATTTAGTCAGAATCACAGAGTCAAATTTAAGCTTTGATTTCAATCTGTAGATGCATTCACAAAGATAGATCATAAAACATAGTTCTTAATTGTACAATTTTCAAATCTTGAGCACTTAATTTGTACTCCTTCACATTCTGTGGTACTAGTCTTACAGTATAATAACCAAGCCTAAAAATGGTTATTGATAAGAGATTTTGCTTAGAAGAATCAAATTGAGAAGTTAATGGAGAAGTTAGGTGAAGGCAGATTTTAGAAGTTAGAGAGCCAAAGAAGGCATAAGGAAATCAGTGGAGGACATAATGAACTTACTACTATGATGAGAGAAAGCTAATATAACTTCAGGTGGGAGTTGTTTGGATGAAAAACTATCAGCAATGATGCATTTTAGGCGATTATTGATATAACCACATAAATGGCTTTTCTATGTATGATAGATACTTTCATTCTCACAGCTTTCAGCAAGAGTACCTGGGCAATGTAGATTTCTTGCCATCTCACTGACATAAGTAGACTTTCTAGTGGTCTGTGTAATATTTGTCTGTTTCTCTTTTGCTGGATTTGACCATTGGGTTCAGAGGTATTCAGAGCAGGTAGTGAGTAGGTACTATTAAAAAAGATACGTAGCTCCATTTTTTGATTTCTTTTTAATCAAAGTCATTCAGTCTCTTGTTTGATCCTTTTGAGCCTAGAAGTATGCTAAAAATATTGTTCCTTTTGGAATTCTATTTCTTTTCAAGTTTATATGAAGTAACATTGTTCTTGAGCACTAGGGAATGGACTGTATTTAAAAATAAGGAATTCTGATTTTTTGTTTTGAGACAGATTCTCACTTTGTTGTCTCTGGTAGAGTGCGGTGGCATCACAGCTCACAGCAACCTTAAACTCTTGGGCTCAAGCACTCCTCTTGTCTCAGCCTTGCAAGTAGCTGGGTGCCCCCCACAATGCTTGGCTATTTTTAGAGATGAGGTCTCAGTCTGGCTCAGGCTGGTCTCATACTTGTGAGCTCAGGCAATCCACCCACCTTGGCCTCCCATAGTGCTAGGATTATAGGTGTGAGCCACCATGCCTAGCCCTTAGAATTCTGATCTTAATGAAGGAAAAAAATTATCTCTTTTAAAATTTTTTGTGTATTTTAAAAAATTTTGTTTTCTCATGTTGCATATAATGTCCAGTGGTGCTTTGAACATTTTTGCATTTATTTGATTTCAGTAGTTCCATTGCACATGAATAATTTCACTAAGATTTAATATAAGCATTTTGGTGTGGGACTGTTTAATGTATAATTCTTTTCTGATTTCTGTTAGCAGTGAGTAAGCAAGAGTATTTTCCTTCTCTCTTTCTAAAATGCCTGCAATCAAGGCAGGGAAACTAACTCTTAGTTGTCTTTTCTTTTTCTTAAAGGAAAAATACTTTATTTCTCTAATTAAAAAGGAATTTTTTTATAATTGCAGGAAAATTGAAAGAATCAGTAAAGTACAAAAGAAAAATGTCACATAATTTTGCTACCTGGAGATAATCATCGTTAACCACACTTTTCTCCATGTATGTGTATATTGAAAGAGATTGCATTAACTATATATTTTGCATTCTGTTTTTTACTATGCTTTAAAATATTTCTTTATTTTACTGTTCATAGGCTACTTCTGCATTTCTTATTCCTATGACTGTCATGGTCATTCATCCATGTGTTATTCTTCACACCTACCTCATTAGTCCTACCTTGTCATCTAGCAAGAGTTTCTCTTGCCTTGCCATATTTTATTATATCTAGAAATTTTCTTCTTTCTCTCCATGATTACTATCTTAATTCAGGACATTATTTTTTGTTTGAATCACTGAACTGGGATCATAGATGAATCTTGTCTTTTCTAATATATAGTCTACATTGCCATTTAAAAATTCTTATCTTATTATTTCATGCTTAAAATCCTTTATTTGGCCTTTTTTAATCTCCTGGATAAAATCCATGCTCTTTAGAAGAACATACATAACCCTTTATGATCTGTTTTTTTTTCTTGATTCTTATTTTTTTTCTTGCCTCTACAGCTTTCTGTCTTGCTATTTCTTTTTACTCTAGCATGTGAAATTTCTTGCTCTTTCTGTAAGAGCCATGAGCTCACATTTCCTGCTTCCATTGTTTGGGGTAGCTTCTCTCTGCCTTCCTAAAGGTGGATTCCCTTACCTTTGTTTGCATAACTCTTATTCTTTCTTCTTGATTTACTTGAGAAGACATCTCTTCTAGAAAATTTTCCTAGTTTAGCTCTCTCTCCTGTGAGTTCCCATCAGCATAGCACTTAACATTATTTTTAGACTTTTCTGTTTATTTCCATCAGGTAGTGGTCTTCAGGGCAGGAATCTTAACTTTTCAGCTTTGTTATCTCACCAGTCATGGTACCTTGTGTGAAAAACTGATGACAAATGCTTACCCAATAGAGTTAAAAGTGAAGATTTAGAACTACATACCTGTAATGATACTTTTCATCTTGTTTGACTGAATGCAAGAAGAATGATAGTGAAATGTTAGAGAAGAGAAAAGCCTCAAGAAACTGAATTGAGCCAGAGAAATGTGTCTATCTTCATATATGTGGATTAACAGTGATAAAATGTGCTTTGGATTGCATTTGTACTCTCAATTTTCCTGTGGCCAATGGCGTGTGTTTTTTACCTTGTCAAACAGTGAAAACATACTTTCTATAAATTCTTATGAATTTGGGGAGATAGTATGTTGAGAATTTCTGTTAAGTAGATTGGTGGTGGCTCGGCGTCTGTGGCTAAATGGGCTAAGGCGCCAGCCATGTACACCTGAGCTGGCGGGTTTGAATCCAGCCCGGGCCTGCCAAACAACAATGACGGCTACAACCAAAAAATGGCCGGGTGTTGTGGCAGGCGCCTGTAGTCCCAGCTACTCGGGAGGCAGAGGCAAGAGACTCGCTTGAGCCCAGGAATTGGAGATTGCTGTGAGCTGTGATGCTACGGCACTCTATCCAGGGTGACAGCTTGAGGCTCTGTCTCAAAAAAAAAAGTAGATTGGTGGTATAAAACCTGATTTTGAAAGCCTGTAAGTCCGATATAGACATAAGTTTTTATCCTAGATAGTCTTAAACTAGACCTTTTATAACTTCTCTGGATAAAACTGGGAAGTTATTTATATAAGGCATTGTTTTGGCCTGGCTACTAGTATCTGTTTTGGATTGGCTATTAGTTTCATGCAAGGATTTGATGTGAAGAACTGAACGAGAAGGACATTGAGCTATTTATAGGTGAAGGTGTAAATCTAAGTATTGTTGTAGAAGACTACTTACAGTTGATGATTTGGCATTCTGATTTTGTATTTATATTTTAATCAGTTGATAAACTTTGACATCCCATGTGACATCCAAATGTGTATATTCTTGTTTTTCTTGCATACACACATACACCTGTGGCTTTTGTATATTATTAAGAGCAGATAAAAATGGAATATGAGTATTACATATTCATTAAGTTTGCTTCAGAATTGTTTGTGGCATCATGTATTATTGTGATTAGTGACTCCATATGATTTTTGTATGTAATGTTTTCTCTCTTAAGTTATTTTGTTATAATAAATGTTCCTGTGAACAATAACTGCGAAACGGATAGATATTTTTGATGAATGAAAAAATAATTACTTTTTCTTTTCTTTTATTTCTAAAGAGCCAAACTAACATCAGATGCAGAGAAAGAATCAGTAATGATGTTTGGACGCAACCTTCGTCAGCTCCTCTTAACAAGCCCTGTACCAGGCCGCACCTTAATGGGAGTGGATCCTGGTTATAAACATGGTTGCAAATTAGCTATAATTTCTCCTACCAGTAAGTTGTCTGTCTGCTTTTCATGTATAAAAGTTGTTTGGTTGGTTATAAGTTTCACTTCATGTATTTTGTGAGGATTTAGAAATAATGTTAATTTTCAAGGCTTAGAAAATGATTGTCTCATGTATAGGAATATTGGAACCAGAGAATCAAAATTCATATTTCTGTTACTTGTTAATTTAAATCCTTAACATGTGGCCATTATTTATATCTTTCCTTGTGTCTCAATGGAGATTCTGAAGGCTAACTGGGCTTAAACTTGACTGTTATTAACATCAACTTCTATTTATTGTGCTAAATTTATATATGATATGTTTTAACTCTGGATATATTTTATAATAAATACTAAAAGATACTTTTATTGTTTTATCTCATCAGTATTTTATTTACGCATGTATTTATTACTTTTAATTTTTCTGCATTTCTGTGTTTCTATTTGAGGGTCTTTTCTGCCTCAAGAACTCAGTGCCATTATTATTACTGCTTTTTTTTTTTGTAGAGACAGAGTCTCACTTTATCGCCTTTGGTAGAGTGCCGTGGCGTCACACAGCTCACAGCAACCTCCAGCTCCTGGTTTTGGGCAACTCTCTTGCCTCAGCTTCCCAAGTAGCTGGGACTACAGGCGCCTGCCTCAATGCCTGGCTTTTTTTCTGTTTTGCAGTTCAGCCAAGGCTGGGTTTGAACCCACCACCTTCAGTATGTGGGGCCGGCGTCCTACTCGATGAGCCACAAGCGCCCCCCTTTTTTTTTTTTTTTTTTTTTTGAGACAGGGTCTCACTCTGTCACACAGGCTAGAGTGGTATTCTGTCATCATAGCTGACTGCAACCTCAAACTCCTGGGCTCAAGAACTCCTTCTGCCTTGTCTTCCTAAGTAGCTGGGACTACAGGTGCATACCACCAGGCTCAGCTAATTTTTCTATTTTTTGCAACAACAATGTCACTATATTGTTTAAGGTTGGTCTTAAACTCCTGACCTCAAGTGAGCCACCATGCTTGGCCTTCTGTGCTATTATTTTTAATATGGGTCAACTGGTGACAGATTGTCTGTTTTAGTTTGTCTGGAAAAGTCTCTGTTTTTTCTTCATGTTTGAAGAATTTTTTTTTTTGAGTGTACAATTCAAGATTGGCAGTTACTTTCAGAACTTTAAAGATGTCATTCCATTTTTATTTTCTTTTTATGGCTACTACAGTTTCTGTCAAAAAGTCAGCCAAAAATATTATTGTTACCTTTGAAGGTAATGTCTTTTTTCCTGTGGCTGCTGAATTTTCTCTTTGTGGTTTTCAGAAGTTTTCTTGTGCACTGAAGTGTATGTGTGTATGTGTGCATTTTTCTTTTCTTTCTGTCTTTACTTTTTTTCTTTCTTGTGTTTTTTCTTTCTTTTTTTTTGTTTTCATGAATTCCACTTACGGCTTGTGGAGCTTCTAGCATCTCTTTCTGTATCTCTAATTACATGCTTATTAGACCTTGCTTTTTCTTCTGTTTTCCATTCTTTTATTTTGTATTGCTATTTGCTATGTCTCATTTACTGTTAAATCCATCTGTTGAATTCTTTAAGTTATTGGTTTTCTATTTTAGAATTTCTGTTTGGTTCTTAAAAAAGTAGATTATAGTTTCTTGGTGAACTAATTCACTTTTAAATTTTTTCTTTTATTTATTTTTTATTTTTTTTAGAGACTGAGTCTTATTTTGTCGCCCTCAGTAAAGTGCTGTAGTGTCACAGCTCATAGCAACCTCCAACTCTTGGGCTTACGCCATTCTCTTGCCTCAGCCTCCCAAGTAACTGGGACTACAGGCGCCTGCCAGAATGCCCAGCTGTTTTTTTGTTGCAGTTTGGCTGGGGCCGGGTTCGAACCTGCCACCCTTGGTATATGGGGCCAGCGCCCTACTCACTGAGCCACAGGTGCCACCCCTTTTATCTTTTAAATTTTCTTTTTATCTTCTATTTCTCTTAAGGCATTGACTATTATTTTTGTTTTGGTGGGGTTTTTAGTTTAAGCTTTATTTCTGAAATGATTTTTTTCATATCTAATTCATTTATAAGTTATCCCATTTCTGAATTTTCTAATTATGACTCTGTTACTCTTATTTTCCTTAATGCCCGGTTTTGAGGGAGGACTAGTGGTATTTTTTGTTTTTTCAGAATATTAGGGGGTACATGTTTTGTTTGCTTATTTTGGTTTTGTACAGATTGAGTCAAAATGTTTCTTTAAAGCTTGTTTTTATGTATTAGGTTCTGTTTTATGGGTATATTTTTCTATGAGGACATTATATTAGTTCTCTTTTATTTTCTTTTAAAAAAATATTCATAACATTTGACCAATTATAATCCTTTGCTCTTGCTTAGTTGTATTTATTAATTTTTTTAAGATAAGATCTCATTCTGTTGCATAGGCTAGAGTACAGTGGTGTCATGATGCCTCACTGCAGCCTCAAACTTGCAGGCTCTAGCAGTTCTCCTGCCTCAGCATCCTAAGGAGCTGAGATTATAGGTGTGTATCACTACACCTGCCTAATTTTTCTATCTTTTGTAGAAATACTAGAAGAGGAGCCTGGGTCGGGAATGGTTTTTTAGCTTTTATTCTAGCTAGCTTCTAGCTTTTTTTCTAGCTTTAGAACTTTCTCCTTCTATTTTTTCCAAATTATTAAGAAAAACACGTGTGCCTAGAAAGATACGTCTCATTCTGGAATGCTTCTCTGTCTTCTTTTATCTGGGCTTTGTTTTTCCTTTGCACTTACTATCCTTACTTAGTTGTATTTGGATGTCTTTCTCAGATCTTTCTCTTCATTGTGGGATTTTTGTCTTGAAAGGGATCTTCTGCTGGTTAATTTCAAGAGCTTTCAGAGATCAGAGTTTTCCAATCCTTTCTAACTTTTAGTGGGCAGCTTTTATGCTATATCTCTCGCAGATTCCTTCAGCTTCTGTTCTCAAACTGACTATTGTGTTTACCTTTTGTTACCTTTTAACATTTTGGGGATTCTCCTGGAGGTCTGTGAGATATTCCATTCTGCTTCCTTCCACAGGAGCTCATATTAGATATAGCCATGGGTTTTTGGTTTTGTTACCTGAATTTTTTTTTTTTATGCTATTCATTTTTCAGTAAATGGGAAGTATCTTTTATCAATGTTTTCCCCTTCATCTGAGGTATCATATGGCTTTTATCCTTTACTGTTTTACTATGATGAATTAGATTATTGGATTTTTTTAAGAATATCTAATTGTACTTACTTTCCTTACAATAAACTGAACTTGACCAGGAAACGTTCTTCTAGTTACGTTGATGGGTCAGTTTTCACTTATTATATAGGATACATTCTTTTTAAAATTTTACACTCACACACATGTCCTCAGTCTACTTTGGTAAGTTTTTTTGTAGGAATTTATCCATTTCATTATTTAATCTCAATTAACATAAAATTGTTCATAATAGTCTTTCTGTATTTTTTTTTTATTCTGTGCTCAATCTCTAGTTCTACCGTTTTTTTATTTTTAATACTGGAGTATTTATGTCTTCTGTCTTTTCTTTTTCTTGTTTGGGTTTGCTAAAAGTATGTATTTTTCTTATAAGTTCTTTTCAACTTTAAACCATGTTGATCCTTTCTTTTGTACTTCTTTTCTTCTTTCATTAATTTCTGCTTTTATTATTTCCTACCTTCTATTTTCTTTGGAATTATTCTGTTGTTATTTCCCTAACTTCTTTTTTTTTTTCTTTAGACAGTCTCAAGCTATTGCCCTGGGGTAGAGTATTGTGGTGTCACAGCTCACAGCAACCTCAAACTCTTGGGCTTAAGCGATTCTCTTGCTTTAGCTCCCCAAGTAGCTGGGACTACAGGCACCTGCCACACCACCCGGTTATTTTTTGTTGTTGCAGTTTTCATTGTTGTTTTAGCTGGTCTGGGCTGGGTTCAAACCTGCTAGCCTTGGTGTATGTGGCTGGTGTTCAGGTTCAAACCTGCTAGCCTTGGTGTATGTGGCCCTACCTACTGAGCTATAGGCACTGCCTCCCTAACTTCTTAAGTTGGTATCTTAACTCATTTTATCCTTGAAGTGGTTACCCTCACATTCTAAAAAATATTTTTCATTACAAATAAAATAGTTTCTGTGTTACACAATTCAGAAAAGCTTAAATTTTTTAAATATGCAGCTCAAAGAATTATACAAGGTAAATAAATTTAAATTAAAAGAATATAATAGAATAATAAGATAATAGTAAATATTCAGTAAATGGTTGTTTTTATTATTATTAATGTTAGATGTTAACTGAAAACCATTTCTCTTCTAGATATCATGGCATATTATCCAGTTAATAATGGTTTTGTATAGCAAAATAGAATTATTGAGATTTTCAAAATAAGTAAAAATATTTTGGTGTGCTTAGGGAAAATCTGATTTAGGGAATGCGAATGTTTCAGACTGCAAGGGCACTTTTTTTTTTTGTTGTTGCAGTTTGGCTGGGCTTGGGTTTGAACTTGCTGCCCTTGGTATATGGGACCGGCACCCTACTCACTGAGCCGCAAGCGCTGCCTAGCAAGGGCACTTTGAAAAGAAAAGCCAGTGTCATTTTCTGTTATAATTTAGTTTATCAAATTATTAGTATGTTACTTTTTGTGATATTTTTACAAAATGGCTTATTTTCTTTTTTAAAGGTCAAATACTTCATACTGATGTGGTTTACTTGCATTGTGGACAAGGCTTCCAAGAGGCAGAGAAAATAAAGAAGCTTTTGCTGGATTACAAGTATGAAAATAAGTAATCTTTTAAATATTCCAGTGCCTCAGCCAGAGATACCTTTGAAGCCCCTAGTTTGGAGGGAGGGATTAAGGGAATGCTTTGGTGAGAGAAGAAATTATGTAAAACGATGCTGGGGCAAATTGCTGGAGAGTGCCTTGTGTGGAGACTCTGGAAAATTCCTACTCTTTTCTTTGCCACCTTTACAAATAAAGATGGTTTTACGGGCATAGGTGAGCATTTTATTCTTCTGTTTGGGTTCCCTCCTCCTCCCTTTTTCCTTCTTCCCTCTTTTCCTCCTTTCCCTTCTTCCATCTCTTTCTTTTCTTTCTTATGGATCTGAGGAATGGATATAGTATAGTTGGAAGCTTCAGACATTGACAACATATAAAATTCAGTTACAGTGTCTTTAATGTGGCTTAGAAAGCTCCAGAATTTATTTACTCATGGCTAATTTTGGTTCCTTCTGGATGGGAAGAAAGCTGACTCTTCCTTGAGACAGTATGACAACAAAATATTTCTTCACTTCCTCCTATATGTAATGCAGGGACAGTACATTTTTTATTCTCCCTAAATCTGTGTTTTCCTTTTGAAACAATGGATAGTTTTCTTGAATATGCGAGAACATAAGAACATTGTATGATAGTATTCGTGCATTTTATACATTTTCTCTGGTTGATTGCAAAGTATGCCTTGAAATTTAGTTTCTTATTCTGGTTTTACCTAAAAGCTGCAGTACAGTGGTGATTGGAAATGGAACTGCTTGCCGGGAAACAGAAGCTTATTTTGCTGACCTGATAATGAAAAATTACTTTGAGCCACTGGATGTTGTTTACTGGTAAGGATGCTAAGTTATGTTTGGGTTTTTTTGAAAAACAAGGGAACTTTTAAAGTTCCTTTTGTGATGAATTTTCCCTTGTCTTTTTAAGATATCTGGTTTGCCCCCCAGACCACCTTTTGCTGTTCATAAGAGCTTTGCAGGGTAAAGTAAAGTATTAGTGTTCCAAAAACTTTTATGAAATCAGCATATTAGGGCTCACTTTGTTTCATGAAATTTTATGAGCTACACATTGTATGAGAACTCTAGTTAACTACTGAATAATAGGTAGGATGATGTTCCAAGCTAGCAACTATAAACTGTAGATAACTTTTTTCTCCCAAAGTTTTTTTTTTTCTCCCAAAGTTTTTAAGCCTATAAATCATTGCCTTTCAAACTGAGAGCCAGGGTAATTATTATGAATTAAAAAATATTTCTGATGTTCTTTTCTAATTTTCACTTGTTCAAAAGCTTTCATTTCATAAAGGCATATATGTAACTTCTGAATAGATAGCTTTGGATTAGAATGATCCAATTTCTCTAGCTCCTGCATCTATCGTAGTTGTGCTTTTATTCACCATTGTTTCCCCACTTTCCTTTTGGCCCTAAAATAACCATGTCTACCCTTTCTAAACTGCAGTAGAATATTAAGTTCTGAAGGGTTTATTCTAAGAGAGAACATTGTTATAATGGCTGATTTTTAGGGGAAGAGTGCTCTTATTGTTGGTGAGAACACTACTCATAGTCAACTGATGAGTAGGTGACTAATAGGATCAATAAAACCAAAGGGAAAAACCCCTAAAATCTAACACAGAAAGAATTCTAGGATTTGTTTAGGTAGGCCAGAAGGATGGAGTCAGATATTTAATGTAGTAGTCTGTGTGCTAATTGTGTAATCAAAATAAGTGAGGAAAATAATCCCCAGGATAACCAGAGAGGGTTAGGAAAAGGTCAGGGACAGACTCTAGGTGCCATGGATCATGGTTCATGGAAAGGATCAGATTGAAAAGTTTGCTTCAGCTTTTTTCCCCTCTTCCTCTTCTTGTTATTCATGTTGACCTGGGAAATACTGTGGATCTTCTCTTTTCTGGGGACTGCAGACATATACCCAGTCCTTTGGAGAACTGAATGAAGGCACCTGTCATAACTGATGCAGTTCATTTCAGGCAACTTCTTTGATTTCTTTTTAACTTGTTCACGTTAATTTGATGTAAATAATGTGGATATGTTTGTAGTGATTATAAATACAACTTGTAAATCATGAAGAATATGAAGTTGTGAAAATGTCTTGGATTTCATCTGAATTTGCTTAAGGAATACCCCTTCATTGAAGTTTTAGGAGTATATAGTATTAAAAAGGATGAACTATGGAGCCAGATAAATCTGGGTTCATCTTTTGTTTTCATCATTTACTAGTTATACAACTTTAGAAGAGTTACTTAATTTCTCTTAGCTTTACTTTCCTTCATTTTTTAAAAGAGGTAAAGAATACCTACCTCATGGGATTTTTAGGAAGTTTAAAAATGAGGTAACATTTTTTAAGACATAACACTAAAAAATCTATAATAGCTGGTATAGTGTTTGCGTTTATGAATTTGTTTATGTACATATTTTATTAAAATTGTTACAAATTAGAGGCAGTGTTTTCTTAGACAAGTTAATAAACCTACATAAAGGTTATTTTTTAATCTGTATGTAGTAGGGATAATAATAATGTTTGTCCCTCTAGGATAATGAAAATGTCAGTCTCACTAGTGTAAACTAAAGTATATGTATATCATGTGGTGCCTTGAGATGTTCAGTCTTACTACTCTATGTATATAGTACCATTTTTTTTAAGCCTCATAATAGATGCTGTGGCATGATGAAAGCTGGTAGTCTCTGGAGACAGACCTAGGTTCAAGTGTGCCACTTACTACCTCTGATTAGCCACTTTTTTTGTTATTTTTTGGCTGGGGCTGGGCTTGAGCCCGGTATATGGGGCCGGTGCCCTATTCCTTGAGCCGCAGGTGCCACCCGAGACCATATTTTGTTTATCTCTACCACCTTCATATTAGAAGCATTACTTACTGGTCTGTTTTGATAAATATTTTTTAATTTGAATTCTTAAATGTTAAGTATAAAACTATTTTTAATCAGGTAATCTTATAATTTAAGATTATTGGCCAGAATTACTAGATGTAAAAATTATGGGAAATTTCCCCTTTATGTAATAGTAAATCTGTGACTTGCTGTTTTCTCTGTTTTTTAAATTGACACAGAAATTTGCAATTGTAAATTACAGACTTTTGCCAAAAAATAAATGATTTTAGAAATTAAAAAATTACACGGTTAGAGTTATGTATCTAGTGAACTATGAAAGAAATAAAAGTAGTCTTTAGTATTTGTTGTCTTATATCTCAAACTCTGACAGACACGATTTCCATTCAGCATTGCTAAAAAGTGACAGCAGTATGTATACTTTGGAGCTTCATAAGATACATGAGGCCATTTAAAAACTGGGAGCAGAAAATGGTAAAGAATGTTTTGTGGTTTTATTTCAGACCTTGTGCTTAATGTTTCTACTTTGAAAGGTATAGTATACAAATGACTTTGAGCAGGCAAATTCAGAAAATGGGAAAAGAAGTTAATCTTTCTTCCTAATGAACTCTTTCTTTAGGAGAATGAAAGAATTAGAAAATGAAATGATCTGATATGGTTCGGGGTGTGATGAAAGAATGAGAAAAGGGAAGGGGTGCTCAAGTGGAAAGTTGGGGATATGGTTTTTGGAGGTTAAATGTACACAGGAGGCCTGATTAAATGGCCAGATCATATTAGGAAAAAAGGCCTGGTGCCGGGCGTCTGCGAAACATACATTAAAGCTCATTCTTTCTCTTTCATTCCATTGGTATGCCAACCACTTGATAGTAGGAAAATATAACTTAAGGACTCATAGCTTTGCTGCTTGACATTGATGCACATTCTAGATTTCTAAATTACTTGTAGGGAATAGCTTGAGCCTTAAAGGCTTAACTTATTAGTGAAAAATACCTGGTAGTGAAGCTAATGAAAATCTTTTGCTTTAAAATTAAAAAATAGACTGTTTTCTTTAAAGATACTAGTAGGTTATTATAGATTAATTGGAACATATAGATATGTGATAGGGTTGTTAACTGAATTTTTATATATTGGATTGTATGCCCAGATTTTTCTTATCTATAGTATAAAAGATTACACTGTATGTGTTTTTTTGTAGAGACAGAGTCTCACTTTATTGCCCTTGGTAGAGTGCCGTGGCATTACACAGCTCATGGCAACCTCCAACTCCTGGGCTTAGGTGATTCTTTTGCCTCAGCCTGCAGAGTAGCTGGGACTACAGGCACCTGCCACATTGCCCGGCTATTTTTTTGTTGTTTGAGTTTGGCCGAGGCCGGGTTTGAACCCTTCACCCTTGGTATATGGGGCTAGCCCTACTCACTGAGCCACAGGTGCCACCCTGCACTGTATGTTTGGACGTAGCTATACTACAATGAAACTATCATAACAACCAAGATAATGAACATATCCATTACCCCTTGCCTCTTAATTTTCTTGTGTTCCTTTTTCATACACTTTTCCCTCCCTACCTCCTTCCTCCAGGCAATCTCTGATTTGTTTTTAATGGTTACAGATTAGCTTTCATTTTCTAGATTGATATATAATGGAATCATATAACGTGTGATCTTTTGTTAACTTTTTTCACTCAGCATAATTATTTTGAGATTCATCCATGTTGTTACAGAAGCCAGTAGTTTGTTTTATTTTGTTTCTTATTAAGGAGTAGTATTCCTATTCCATTGTGGGGCTGTTTCATAGTTAACTCATTCACCTATTGATGGGCATTTGAGTTGTTGCCAGTTTTTGGCCATTACAAATAAAGCGTCATGAGCATTCCTGTTTAAGTTCTTGTGTAGACATTTATATGCTTTTATTTCTCTTACATACGTAAATAGCTGTGTTGTATGACAGGTTATATGTTTAACTTAAGAAACTGGCAAACTGATTTCAAAGGTGATTGTGCCATTTTGTATTCTTGCCAGAGTATATGAGAGTTCTAATTTCTTCATATCGTCAGTGAAATTATGAAATTATGGCAAATGCTTGCTATGGTCAGTCTTTTTAATTTAGCTATTCTAGTGGATGTGTAGTGATACCTCATTGTGGTTTTAGTCTGATTAAAAATGTTGGGAATCTTCATTTGCTTATTTGCCATTCTTGTATCTTCTTTGGTGACGTTTCTGTTCAAATGTATAAATGTATAAAAAATTCTGTTCAAGTGTATAAATGTATAAAAAATAGGATTTTTCTTTCTTTTATTGAAAAGTATTTTTTAATTTATTCTTGATTCAAGTCTTTTGTCAGTATGTTTTCTAAACATTTTCTCCCAGTCTATGGCTTTTCATTTTTTTTTTTTTTAAACAGAATCTTTTAATAGCAAAAGTTTTAATTTTGAGCAAGTTCATTTTATCAGTTTTTTTGTATGGCTTTTGGTTTTTGTTTTCTATTGAAGAAATGTTTGGCAAAACCAACACTTTTTTTTTTTTAAGAAGTTTTATAGTTTTAATTCTTTAATTTCGGTTTATTCTTTAATTTTTAGAGAACTGACATGGATCCATTTAAGTTTTAATTTTAATTCTATTTTTCATTTCTAGAAGTTCAGGTTTTTTTTCCAAATCTACTAGATTATTTTTACAGATTTTTTTGCTTAGGAATGTATTTTCATGCCTGTCTTTGATTTCCTTTGCCATATTAAACATTGTATTTTACTCCGTATGATAATTCTAATATCTAAAATCCTTGCAATTCTGTTTCTGTTTTCAGTTGTAACTGCTGGTTCTGCTTTGTTGTACTTTGTTTTGTTTCTGTTTTCATGACACTTTTTCTTTGGGAATTCATTGAGGTGCAGACTGATTAGAGACCTTTCAAAGAGATTTGCATTTGCTTCTGTCAAAGCTTCCTTAGATGCTACCCATTTAGGATCACTTAAATTAAATTCTTGATTCGAAACATTTTCTGACCACCCAGGTAGTGTGAATTTAGGCTGCAAACTAGAGCAATGACTTGTGGTTTCATTTTCTCATCAGTAATTTCCTGACCATTAGCCTATGATAAGGTGTGAGATAGTTCATTTTCATTTTGATTTCCTGGGAGTAGAATATAGTGAGCTTATTTCTATTTTACCCTGATATTGAGAATTTAACCTAATTTGGGGTCCCAGGTTTATATGTATGAGGATAGGTGGGGAATTTCTTGTTAATGACTATTTATGGTGGATTCTTGAGTTTTATCTTATATTCTTCTAGTGCTTTGAAGCTCTGGGAGGCCATGAAACTAAAAAATAAAGGCCACTTGGTTTAGAACATGCCTTTAGGTCAGGGGTCCTCAAACTTTTTAAACAGGGGGCCAATTCACTGTCCCTCAGACCGTTGGTGGGCCGGAGGACTATAGTTTAAAAAAAAACTATGAACAAAAAAAACCAAAAACAAACAAAACAACTATGAACAAATTCTTATGCACACTGCACATATCTTATTTTGAAGTAAACAAATAAAACGGGAACAAATACAGTATTTAAAATGAAGAACAAATAAAGTTAAATCAACAAACTTACCAGTATTTCAATGGGAACTATGGACCTGCTTTTGGCTAACGAGATGGTCAATGTGCAGTTCCATATTTGTTCACTGCTAGTTGTAACAAGTGATGCAAGTGTGCATCAGTTAGTCTAGATTTGGTTGGAGATTTCAGATGTTTCATTCTGGAAAAAGTCTGTTCACAGACATAAGTGCTGCCAAAGATGGTTGCCATTTTGAGTGCATGGTTCCTGAGATTAGG
>CAUYRH010010783.1:0-11143 GCA_963574655.1 Perodicticus potto | reverse complement strand
GCAGGAATCCCCCTGGCTCACAACTCTAATTTCAACCATAACAGGCCCACTTGTAATCCTGTTACTGCTGTTAACTTTCGGACCCTGCATAATTAATAAGTTACTGGCTTTCATCCAAGCTAGAATAAATACTGTTCAATTGATGGTTTTACAGGCACAGTATACCCCCTACTGAAATCACTACCAATGACATAGAGCTAGAAAACCCATGATTGGATCTGCTATGCACCAGAGAAAGGAGGGAATGTAAAGACCAAGCTGACTCCATTTTATTAATACTAACTCCATCTTATTCCTCAGCCTTCATTATGTAGTTACATACCGAAAGCATTAAGTAACTTACTCCCTCTCCCGCCCCTCATCCTTGTGTCTGCCCCGAGTGATAGCAGCTCCTTTCCAGACCAGCCAAGGACAAGTATTACTCAGTCCCCTAGACCTCTATCAGCTCACCCCACACCCCCTCCCTTTTTCCTTTCTGTACCCTTAAAAACCCCCTCCTTTTCGAGGCCTTTTCCTGCTGTGCCAGGTGTGAGAGGCCCCCAGCCCGGGCTTGTAAATAAACCTCTTGCTTTTGCATCGGA
Source organism: Perodicticus potto (assembly GCA_963574655.1). Classification (NCBI taxonomy): domain Eukaryota; kingdom Metazoa; phylum Chordata; class Mammalia; order Primates; family Lorisidae; genus Perodicticus; species Perodicticus potto. Next base: position 10,562 of record CAUYRH010010783.1, on the reverse strand, counting down.
TTTAGTCTCTCGGTGATTTATTTGGGTGATCCCTTGGGCTGGGCACAACACCACCAAGCTGGCTCTCTATCTGAGTCACTCTCAACGCAGGCCAGCTCTGCCTCAGGCCCCACCAGGCTAATGAAACTGCTCTCCCCATGTCCCGGAAGATCTCCACCTGGTTGAACTCAGCAGCCGGCCCAGCTGGCTCAGCCGGCCTGGGTCCTGAACTAACAAAGGAGGCTTGTCAGGAGATGATCTGCAAGGGTAGATCCTAGGTTCTTGAGGCTGGATGTCTGGCCATAAGGCTGTATCAGCAAAGGTGGTGCAGGGACCCTGGAAACCAAGGCAAGACCCAGCCAGGAGGAAGGGCAGCACCCAGAGTTAGGCCCCAGCATGACACTGTGAGCTCTGTAAAGGCAGCGCCAAGTGTCTGGTGAGACTTTTGATGGTAATAAAATCTGTACTGCTACAGATCCATATATCTCCATCAACTCCCCCTCCACACACACACACACATTCAGTGGCTTAAAACCACACCCATTTTATTATTGCACACTTCATGTTACTGTGGGTCATCTGGGCTGGCATTCTTGACTGGGTCAGGTTGAGTGGTCTCTGCTTCGGTCTCCATCTCTCCTATGTCTCTGGTCAGTTGGGGGCAGTTGGAAGCTGGGTGTGGAGGATGGCCTCACACACTGTCTCCTGCTGGTAGGCCTTCTACCAGGGAGCCTAAGAGCTTCCGCACATGACCTCCCAATGTCCTGCAGGCTGATTTGGATGTGAAGATCTTGAGGTTCTAGTCTTAGCAAAGGAGCAGGCTCCAAGGCAAGAGCACATTTCAGACCTTGGATTATATTTGTCATGACCTCCTGGGCAAAGCAAATCACAGCCACTTCCCAGCCTTGGGCTCTATCTCTTGACGAGGTGAGCTGCAAGGTCACATTGCGGGCAACTTTTACTCATGGTGTTGAGAAGTCTCCCACATGCAAGTGGTATGAGTAAGAGGTTTTTGCATGAAAGAAAGTGGGGCATACAAGGAAGAGCATCCAAGGGAGAAGTACCAGTATGTGCAAAGGCCTCAAGGAAATGAACAGCAAGCATGTTGCATTCAGGAAAATAATGAAGTCTATGGCTGGAGAACTAGATATATCATAGGGAACAAAACCATACAGGGACTTCTAGACCAAGCTAAGAACTCTATATCTTGACCTCTGAAGTCTAGAGGCTGGTGATATGCAGATTTGGATTTATTCAGTCACCCTGTTTTCAGGGCAGAGAATGCTTTCAGGGCTGAGCAGTGCATAAGAGTGTGTGCAGGGTGAGTAGTGAGAGGGATATCCAGGTAGTCCAGGTGATAAAGGATGGCTTGGAACGGGGTGGTGATGGAGAAGGAAAGAAGTGAGCCCAGAGATGTTCAGGAGGTTAAACCTAGAACATATATAAGACGTGTAGCAGTGTTTTTAAAAAGGCCACAAATTCTCTGCAGCCCCTACCATTAGGTGGTGGGGTCTCTGTCTCACCCTTTTTATCTGGGCAGGATTGTGCCTGCTCCGACCAACAGAGTATGGAAGGGGTAACCTTATGTGACTTCTGATTCTGGGCCAAAAATGGCCAGGTAGCTTCTGCCTCCATCATCAGACACTCTGGGCCCCATGTAAGAATCCACATCCACCTGAGGTGGCCATGCTGGAAGGAAGCCCAAGCTACACAGAGAAGCCACATGTCTGAACTTCAGTCCTGGACAAGTCCAGACTTTAAGTCATCCCAGATAAGTGAATGAAAAAGTCACTGGATGATTCAAGCCTCAGCGATTGGAGTCCTCCTCGCTGTGATCCCAAACCCTTTGGAGATGACAGCTATCCTCTCAGGGCTTGTCCAAATTCCTGATCTTGGAATCCAAACAGCATAATAAAGTGGATGATATTTTACAACCAAAACCGTCAAAAACTATCCCATGGAACACTGAGGTGGATGTCAGGTCTGCCCTGGAGAGCACAATAAATAGAACATCTGGATCATAAAGTGCTTTGAGTTCAGGACATGGTAATGGGTCCTTATGAAAGCGTATAGGATTTAATTATTTGTCTGGACTATTTACCCTTCATTTGTCTTTCCATATGAATAAAGACAAATTCTAAAGAATATTCATTGGTTTTAATAATTTTTGTAGTTGGAAATTCAGCGTTTAATTTCCAGAGGAATGAAAGGTACATGCCTGAAAGGGCTTTTCTCTCATTAAAAAGAACACTTCACATTGCATTTCCCTGTGGTTTTCATTACAGCTGTTCCTTCCTCAGCAGGTTCCATAATTATACAAATGTCTAAGCCTTTCAAGTGTTTCATTATTCATTTGTTGTTTACCAAGAGCACCTAAGGCCTATTCAGCTGCAGAGATGGCTCACTCAATTCCCTGTCTGTGAGTGTAATTTTTGATTTGGGTCTTTTATGTTCCATAGGAAAGATGAAAATGGAAGATAGTATTTTATGCTTGCAGACCTGTCTTTTATTCTTTATGGTTTTTATATGTGATCCTACAGTCTGTTCCAGCTTAATTCTAGTTGTATTTGCTCGCAAATTGTAGGCCTCATCATTGCAAATGATCTCGCCCACTTGAAATACTGCATTTGCTGTCATTGCCTCATTTGGCAATACTCTCTTTCCCATTCTCTTGGTCTCAGGGCCTTGGTACCATCTACTTCTTCTACTTAGTCGTTCAACAATGAAATGTTCAGTGAAAACTATTTTAGAATCCCATTTTTGAATAAATGTTGTTTATGTTTAACTTCTTTTTTTTTTTTTTTTTTGAGACACAGTCCCACTCTGTTGCCCTGGCTAGAGTGCAGTGGCGTCATAGCTCACAGCAACCTCAAACTCTTGGGCTCAAGCAATCCTCTTGCCTCAGCCTCCCAAGTAGTTGGGACTACAGGTGCCCACCTCAATGCCCAGCTAGGTTTTCTTTATTTTTAGTAGAGAGAGACCTGGTCTCACTCTTCCTCGGGCTGGTCTTGAACTTCTGAGCTCAAGGGATCCACCCGCCTCGGCCTCCCAGAGTGCCAGGAATACAGGTGTGAGCCACTATGCTCAGCTAGGAATACAGGCGTGAGCCACTATGCTCAGGGAATTGACTTATGTATACCTTTTTAGAAAGCCATAGAGTACTTCTTGCTGTGTCTTCAGTGATATGCAAAAAGAATGATTCAGTCATATGAAATGGATAAAAAACATAAATCTTTTGGACAAACAAGAAGAAGCTAACATCTTCTAAATGGTCAATTAATCATTTGGCCATTCATTGTCATTTAGAAGAGTTTAGAAATTCAAATGCCTGTGGGGCAAGCAAAAAACATAAATGAGTGTGGGAGCAGAGCATGCACATCTAAAACAATAGGAATGAATTCTAACACACCTATAGTTGCCTCATATTTTTTTAATTAACATTTCATTTATAGAAACTTACACATTCACATGCAGTTTCAAGAAATAAGACAGAGGGATCTCAAGTACATACACTTCACCCAATTTCCCCCCATGGTAACATCTTGCAATGCTGGACAGTACCACAGTCACAATATTGATGCTGACACAATCAAGATACAGAACATCTCTATCACTCCAAGATCCCTCCTGTGGATCTTTTTATGACCCCTATCCCTTGTACCCCATTCCTAACCCTAGGCAATCAGTAATCTTCACCAGATTGTTCCCCATTCCAAACATTTGGGAGTTGGCTTTTCTTCACTCAGTATAACTTCCTTGGGATTCATTCAAGTTGTTGCATGAATAGTTTGTTCTTCTGATTGCTGAGTATTCCAGGGAATGGAGGTACAAGAGTTTGTTTAACCATTCATGCATTGAAGTACATCTGGTTTGTTTGTAGTTTTTGGTTATTATAAATAAGTTGTTCTTGGACATTTGCATATGGGTTTTTGTATGAATGAACATCTCCATCTCTTTGGGATAAATACCCATGAATTTACTTGCTCTATCATAGGTTAGCTTCATACTTAGTTTTGTAAGAAATTTCTAAAAAGCTTTGGCAGAAACTTTCAAAGTGGCTGTACCATGTTATATTCCCACTAGCAAGGTATGAATGATCCAGTTTCTCAGGATCTTCACCTGCATTTAGTGCTGTCACTATTTTTATTTTAGTCATTCTGTTAGGAATTTAGTGATATCCTTTGGTGAGTTAAATTTGTATTTCCTTTATGGCTAATGGTGCTGAAAATCTTTTCATGTGCCTAGCTGCCATTTGTAGATCTTCAGTGAAATGCTTCTTCTTGTCTTTGCCCATGTTCTAATTATGCCATCTTAAAACACAGGACAAAGTAACGTAGCACATTCTGGTTCATGGAGAGCTTGCTACATAGATGATCATCTCACAGTGACTAAAAGGCACTAAATCTTTTCCCTTTGAAGAATTTTACTGTGCCTTAGTGAATTGCCAATGTACTTAATTTGTTGATCACTGACATGCTCCCAGAGACAAAAGTAGTCCTTGTAGATGATTCTGAAATCTTGAGTCAAGATCTCTCATGGCCAAATAACAGGAAATTCATTTTCCTTTATCCAGTTCTGTTCATGTCCTCCTTGCTGTAAACAGGCAAGGAGACCTCTGGGAGCTGTGAGAGGCAGAGAGAGATGGAGGAGCACACAGAACCCCAAATTTCCTCTCTTCCTTCTTTATACTGAAAATTCAAACCAGAGAAGTTGCTCAAGTGAGAGTTCCCTTGTTGGGGCCCCAAATCTGTATTTTAGCCTGCATCCCAGGCAATTCCCACTTTCTCCTAAGTTGAGAAGCAGTACTTCTAACTGTCTCCTTGTATGGATAACTTCTTTGAAATAAAGTCGGTTCTTCCAGAGATGAACCTGAGCTATGAGGCCCCAAAAGTGTCTGTCAGAGCCATATAGTGTACACCCTGTGGCCTTATGTGTTCCAAGGCTGATGGCTTTGACCATGTCCACCAGTATCCCCATCAAAAGTGTTCCATCAGGATATTCATGAACATTCACAGAAGAGGGGGACAAGCCTGCCTTCTCCAGCACTTGTCTGATTTATCTCATAGAGTCTAACTTTCTGCTTTCTTCTTCCTTATTGGGTTATGATATTTTATAGACACAAAATTTGGGGGTGGAGAAGGATATAGCAGGTTTCATTAATACTGGGGGGTTGCAGGGAAGTTTTCCCTAAAAAACATTTCTAAAATAATTTGTGAGATATTCCCAAATATCCTAATCAAAAAATCCTTCTTCTCCTTGTCTTAGAAATAGATTCTCAAAAGAACGATGGTCTCTTGAAGCCTTCACTGGCCAAGGAAATGCACCAAGGAAATCTACTTCACCTTGATTCATGTTCCACTGTGGTCAGTTTCCATCATAGACATTTTTTTTTTTTTGAGACAGAGCCTCAAGCTGTCACCCTGGATAGAGTGCTCTGGCATCACAGCTCACAGCAACCTCCAACTCCTGGGCTCAAGCAAGTCTCCTGCCTCCGCCTCCCAAGTAGCTGGGACTACAGGCGCCCGTCACAATGCCCGGCCATTTTTTTTGTTGTTGCAGCTGTCATTGTTGTTTGGCGGGCCGGGGCTGGATTCGAACCCGCCAGCTCAGGTGTTTGTGGATGGTGCCTTAGCCCGTTAAGCCACAGGTGCCAAGCCCCATCATAGACATTTTAATGTCTACCTTGAAGGGTTTGAGAGATGATTCCACTCCCACCTCCTGTCTTCACACCTGAGCCTGACAAAGGTCCTTGCTGGTGGCAGGACAAAGCCAAGGACCCAGGTGTCATAATATTAAGCCTGGAGACATTTCAAATTGCTTTCTCCTTCTCTTAGGTGGTACAAAAGGTTCAGATAAGAACTCCCTAGATAGAACTCAAACAGGCCACAAAAGTGGGGCTTGTCCAAAATGCTGGGGGGAAAGGGGCACTGTGTTAAAGCATTATCTCCAGAAAACTTCTCTAGTCCTCTAGAATAAAGGCCTCCTGACCAGGGGCCTGCCACAGAGCTTAAGAGGAAGAAATAAAAAACGTTTATTCCTGTTATTCCATAACAGTCTGGTGAATTTCCCCTCTATGTTCTATGCCTCTCAGATTTTATGCGATGTGCTTGAACCTGACTTCCTCCACACCTGGCAGCAGCTAGCCTGCCCCTGACCCCACGTGGGAGCCTGCACTACGGGCTGTGGGATGCTCCCCACAGTGACTGCAAATACAGGTAAGAAACGATGACTACTCGGGGAAAGGACCCAGGTCACGGGGTTCTTGAGAAGGATCAGGCCTCTAGGTTAGTAAAAAGAGTTAAGGCTAAGTGACTGGAGAAACCAGGGATCCTAAACTGCCCTGGGCTCCCTACCTGCCAGCTGCCCTCACTGTGAGGGGCTGGGGAGGCCCTGGGGGGCCAGGTCAGCAAGCAGCATCTGGACTTGAGAAACCCATCACGACAACCCACTGAGTATCCTCATTAGCTCTTTGCCTACATTTAAAATCAATCTATTCCCATCAGAAGGGTGTACCGGGCATCCCACAGGCCAGGAGTAATGCTCAGACTGTCGTGTGAACATTACTTTAGGTTTGTGAAAGTTGATAATCCTTGTCATACCCAACTAAAACAGAGTTGAGAAGCCAGAGAGAAAAGAACCCAGGGTACAAAACATTGCCCCAAGAATGTAATTCTCTGCAAGGCTGACTGCTAGAACTGTCGGCTGGAACTTGAGACCAATTGTATCTATGGCCGCTGAGATAACCTGCTGCGACTCTAAGACTCACTCATCCATTGCAGCAGCCCACGCATCAGAGTGGCCAGCTCCCCTGACCCACCCTGGGGACAGAGAACTTCATCAAGGAGCAATATGTAACATCCCTCATTCTTTAAAAAAAACTCTAACCATCTCTCTGTTTTTCAGACATACTGAAGACCACCCCTTGCCCAACTGCAATTCTTTCTTCGCAAATAAAACATTAAATTTGGAGATTCCTCTCTGCATTTTTATTTTGACTTTGACAGGCTCTATGCATTTCACATTTTTACCATTCCACATCAATTCCTCTGTTGGATATGGTTAAACATTAATATTTAAAAAGTAAAAATCCAACACTTTAAAACTATCCAAGAAATAAATTAGCAGTATGATATAAAAATGAGTCATTAATTCAAAATCCCATCCATCTGAGATAATGCCTGCCAGGGCTGAAAGCAGCAGGGACTGTTAGGTTTCCAGATTATGAAAACGTCCAGAGGTTGTCACCTGCACCTCACCCCACCCCTACACAAACATGGTTCAGTTCTCAACCAAGTGGATAAACACAACTCCATTAAAGTGATATGAATGGAAACCTTTCAGTTTTAGTTACCATTTTAATTCTCCAGTCCAATTTTTCTATTTTATACTATTTCATATTATAAATAGGAGCCTGTTCTTTAAATCTCAGAGCACATCTAAAACTCTCATCTCTTTTAAGGGTATGAAATTCTACTCAGTTCTGGGAATTTGCTTGTGTTGTCATTAATTTGACAAATACTTTCTCTGGAAAAGCCACTTCATCTGGATCTAATTTCTCTCCCTTTTCCAAATACCTTTGATACACTTAAACGTGTTTTTATCATCCGCCATACCAAGTATCATCACAATAGGAAAGGGACAAATGAAAACCGAATACGGCTTGGCGCCTGTGGCTCAACGGGCTAAGGCGCCAGCCACGTACACCTGAGCTGGCGGGTTCAAATCCAGCCCGAGCCCGCTAAACAACAATGACGGCTGCAACCAAAAAATGGCTGGGAGTTGTGGCGGGCGCCTGTAGTCCCAGCTACTTGGGAGGCGGAGGCAAGAGACTCCCTTGATCACAGGAATTGGAGATTGCTGTGAGCTGTGATGCCACAGCACTCTATCCAGGGGGACAGCTTGAGGCTCTGTCTCAAAAAAAAAAAAAGAAAGAAAAGAAAACAAATAGTTAATTCTTTCAATCACCAGTAAGCAAACTTTTTCTATGAAGGGCCAGACAGTAAATGCTTTTGTCACAACTATTTGATTTTGTTGTCGTAGTGGGAAAACAGCCCTAGACCAGGGCTAAAGAAACAAGCCTGGCAGTGTTCCAGTGAAATTTTATTTTGGACATCTTTTACAAATGCTGAACCTAGTTTGGTCAGAGCTTGTCCAGCGGGATTATTTTTCTTAATGCAAACTAATTTTCTAATAAAACACTCAATATTATACTTTGGGGAATGGAAGAGCTATAGTAGTTTGCCACTTTGGCATATTTTAAAAGTAATAAACATTTGATGAAATCAATTTGAAGGAAAAGTGTCTAGAAGAACAGTTTTGTACAAAATGTTAAAAAAAAATTCAATGAAAAAGGGAAGCATTTTAGGCAAACGAAGATACGGGAAGGTCTGGAGTTCTGTGCTCTTTATTTGAAATAAGCTCTTTATTCCTTACATTACTGGTACTATAGCTTTCCTGGATGAGGGTTTATGAGAGATGACTGTACTCATTATGTATACATGTATTCATTCATGCAGAGTATTTTTTATAGTGCTATACTAGCATCTTGGAATGAATTAAACTATAATTTTGATAATTGTCACATATGTGACTTAGCTTTGTTCAAAGGGAATGGGTATTTATATGTTGTAATAAATGTTTCCTTTTTGGTTTGTAATTCTGAAGGAAATGTTTGTCGTAGAATATGACACCCAGGAGACAGTCAGCAGGTGCAACACAATCTCTTCCATCCTCACAGTTCTGGCGAGTAGAGGCAGTTTAGATGCTGCGCCGTGGCTGTAGCTTTTTCAGTCAAAGTTCCCTTGAGAAGGAAGCTATCAGCTGTATGATAGCTCCAGAGGCTAATGCTTCCCGTTAAGATCTTCATCCTGGACCTACGAGACTGGCCCTTCCTTGCAGATGTGTGACTGCCATGGTTGGTAGTCTGTGGACATAAACTCCTTGCCCAACCTGTTCTTATCACACCTACATCAGGACTGTCTTGGTCTACATCTTCCCATAAGCTAGAAAATCTCTACTGTGATGTCCAAGCTCAAGACTTCTGCCTTCTCATGAAAAGTGACCACTCCCCTCATGAGAGTTAAACTAAGTGGTCACGGGTCAAGTTGTGGGAGAACAGAGGTCAAAAACCGTGGTGAGATGCCAAACTTCAAATCCATTGGCCCAACCTTAAACACTCAGCAGAACTTCTATGTTGAGTAACTTTAGGTCAGAAATGAAATTTTTCAGGCACAGTGATTCAGCCTGTAATCTCAGCACTTTAGGAGACTGAGGCAGGAGGATCACTTGAGCCCAGGAATTTGAGGTTTATAGAGAGCTATGTTCATGTACCCCAGTCTAGGTGACAGAGCAAGATTCTTGCTTTTAAAATCAATAGCCTAAAGTAAACCACATTTTTTCCTTGTGGTTGAAAATACTAAGACTTTCATGAAATGGCCATTGTTTGAAAAAAAGTGAGACAAAGACATTCAGTAAATTTCAGCTTTGGAGAAAATGTTTTCCAGTGAAAGATGATATATAGAAAGAGTCTTGCTATAGAACATAGAAAGGTGTGTTGCTAAGGGGCTGATCCTAGAATGTACAGTGATTTTGAACAAGAAGCAGTATTGAAGCTTTGACCTCACTGTGATGTCAGAGGCTGCCTGGCAGTCACTCAGGGAGCACTTTCCCAGAAATTGCTTCCTTGGTGGGGCCTTTACTCTAGGCCCATGTCTATAGTTATATTTTCCATGATCTCATAGCTATAAGCTCAACTTAACCGAACTCTCAAGAGACTGATGTATATCCTAAAACACTAATTGCTCAATTCTCAGTGAAAAAAGAGCCAGAAGCTCAGTTCTGCTCCTCAGCACATTCTCTACTCCTCTGTAGTGAGGATCAGAACTCAATATGTGAAGCCAGTTATTCTCAAGAGGCTGCTCAGGAATGCATGAGACACCTTAAAGGCATCTTCCCAGAAGGCAGCCTTACGGAGCATCTATGACTTGAGAGCTAGGAGCTAAGTTCTGTTTGTGGTGGTTGATGCATCCATTGCTCCCATACTTAGACCTCAAGTTCCTGTTGTCCAGAATAGCTTCACCGAGCACATGATTGAAACAATTCTTACTACAATTTGTAGGGCCCTTTTGTCTCTAGCACTCCCAGATCATTTCTCAGACCACATGCAATTCATGTGTGTGACTTCAGCTTCTGAGTGACAATCGTATTTTAGTCCTAACCATCGTTTCCTCCACAGGATTGACACTGCCTGGTCCCACCTGGATATTCCCTACATCTCACATCCATACAGTTAGGGATGATGTTTCAGGGTGGGTGAGACTTCACTTTAAGAGGATGACCTCATTTCTACCTTTCCTTGATTCAATGACTGGCAGTCATTCAATGACATTGGTGTTATTTAGCTGAATCTTTACTCTGCATATTTTATTTTATTTATTTATTTATTTTTTGAGACAGAGCCTCAAGCTGTCACCCTGGATAGAGTGCGGTGGCATCACAGCTCACAGCAACCTCCAATTCCTGGGCTCAAGCGAGTCTCCTGCCTCTGCCTCCCAAGTAGCTGGGACTGCAGGCGCCCGCCACAA